>JAANBC010000097.1:0-86122 GCA_014621405.1 Stylonectria norvegica | reverse complement strand
ATGCGGTCCACGGCCAGCAGGGCGCGCGCGCTGCGGTAGTAGGCCTTGAGGTTGCGCGGGTTGAGGCGCAGCGCGGAGATGCAGTCGGTCCAGCAGCTGCGGTAGTTGCTGAGAGCGAGATGGCAGGCGGCGCGGTTGACGTAGAGGACCTCGAGGGTGCGGCGCTGCTGGGCGATCTCATCTTCCGAGTTCGGGTTGCCGTCTAGATCCGTGGTCTGCTCGCCGCGGGTGCGCTTTCGCTCCTCGCCGGCGAGGATGGCGACGCCCTTGGCGTAGAACTCCTTTGCGTCGGCGTAGGCTTTGGTCTGGAAGCACTCGTTGCCACGGTCCTTGAAGTCGACGCCGTTCTCGAGCGGGGTGCCCTCGTAGGCGAGGGCTTGCAGGGCGGCGATGTCGTCGTTATCCTCCAGGTCCGTCATGAAGAGCGGCGACTGCTTGAGATCCTGCCATACTTCGTCGACGGTCTTGCCGTTGGCGCCGACGTGTGAGGGCGGTAGGTCGGGCTTGAGAGCTTCATTGGGAGTGGTGTTGGTTTTGCTGTGAGAAGGGGAGGAGGGTGTGGAGGAGAGGGTGAGCCCGTCGGCCATGTCTTTGGTGATTTCCTCGACGGGCATTTTGAGAGACAAATGTGAGACTCGCGATGGTGAGGTGTTGGAGTTTTGCGACGGCGGCTTGAGGTTGTGGTTGCGCGCGGCGTGTGACTGGTCGGTTCGCCGACGAAATTTGAGTTGCGTTCCAATGGCTTCTCCAACTTTCAGTGGAGACGGGCTGTTAAAGCCACTTACACCAGTAACTGGAAGGAAATATGTCATGATGAAAATAAGAACGAAAGACACTGTCAGTAGGTTTTTTTGAGCCCTGTTCTTAGCCATGAGTATGTCTGATGCTGTGTATGCGTGCTCGTGCTATGCTGGAGTGACTTCCATGTACATTTGTTACCTACTGACCATTCTCCAGGCAGACCTGTATCTTTCTCGCCTTGTGGTGAAGCCATCTTCGCCGTGAAGGGAGACTTAGATAGGAGCTGTCGAGAATCTCCTAAATGCACTCTGAGTGTGCAACGTCTTAAATTACCCACTGTTCTCACGTTTATTATCTAGCTCTTACAAGGCACGCATGGTGTGTCGTCTTGATAGCTACAGCTGGTTAAACTGCACCTCCACGTTCTGACCATCTTGGCTACTCGTCCGACCAGGCTGATTGATGCCCAAGGCCACATAAATGTCAACAGGGCCTCCGTTAGCTCTGAATGAAATATTGACTATCAAAGCTCGTGCCAACGATGGAACGTGACAAATAAAGTCAATCAACGATAGCGAGGGTCTCATCTCATAAAGTCGAAGGATCGCTCAAATTACACGCGATCGAGACATCTTTTAAAGCAACTAGTATTCTACACTTTTCATAGCAGTGGTGATGGTCTCATACAACATGTCATTACTGAAACAAAGCACCATCAGAAACGGACTAGAGTCTCGGCACGTTCCCCCGCCGGAATGCCGGGACCCCTCCGACGCATCGCCGAGGGTGGTTGCTCCATTAGGCAATTTCACTAGTATCGCAGCCGGAGGCGTCGGGGCGTCGGGCTTCGGAAGCGATCCGGGCGCGGGTCCCCCACGGTCAGAGCCCATGCGCCAGGCACCGCGCCATCATGCGCACCCATCAACATGGGCCGAGAAAAACATGGCGCGAGAAATGTCAATGCGTGAAACGAAGCAGGAACAGCATACACAGATCAATGCCAGACGTCAGCCGACCGGGGCAGATGGGAAAAGTGGCATGAACAAATAGCCAAAAGTGTATTAGGCGGAAGAAAGAGGCTCGTCACAGTACTTTTGAGAGACCCCGCCGTAGGTGAAATGGAAGTTTCCCAACGCCAAACCCGGTTCCCGGGGCCTGAAAGCGACCTCTCCTGAGTTTCATACATGCGCGTAGCCCCCCTAATTTGCCTCCCGGACCACCTTGTCGACCGCCTTGGCGAAGTAGTCGACGTTGTTCTTGTTGAGGCCAGCCATGCTGATGCGGCCGTTCTTAGTCATGTAGACGTGCGCCTCGTCGCGCAGCTTCTGGACCTGGGCCTCCGACAGACCCGTGAAGCTGAACATGCCGATCTGATCCGTGATGTGGTTCCAGGTTCCCGGGGTGCCGAGCTCCTCGAGCTTGGCGCGCAGGGCGGTGCGCATCTCGATGATGCGGCCTGACATGGTGCGCAAGTTGCCCTCCCACTCGGCGAACAGCTCAGGGCTGTTGAGCACCGTGCTAGCGATGCGTGCGCCGTACAAGGGAGGGTTGGAGATCTCGGACCGCTGGAGGAGGGTCAGCTGGGAGCCGATGCGGGTGATGTTGGCGGGGGCGTCGTCGCCGGCGACGGTGACGGCGTGGAAGGCGCCAGCACGCTCGCCGTAGAGGCCAAAGTTCTTGGCGAATGACTGCGCAATGACAAGCTCAAAGCCCTGCTCGACGAAGTAGCGGACGGCCCAGGCGTCACGAGCGAGGTCGCCCGAGGCGAAGCCCTGGTAGGCGCAGTCGAAGAAGGGGAAGTGGTTCTTCGCCTTGATGAGCTCGGCAATCTCCTTCCACTGCTCTTGCGTGGGGTCAACACCCGTGGGGTTGTGGGCACAGGCGTGCAGCACGAAGACTGAACGCTCGGGGGCACTCTTCAGGGTGGCCTTGAAGCCGTCGAAGTCGAGGCCCTTGGTCTCCTTGGAGAAGTAGGGATATGTGGCAATGGGGAGGCCAACATTATTGAAGATTTGGTTGTGATTCGCCCAGGTCGGGTTCGAGATGTAGACGGTCTTGCTGCCGGTGTAGAACTTGGCCAGGAAAAGGGCGCCCAGGTGGACGGCTCCAGTGCCGGAGATGGTCTGTAGGGACGTCGTCCGGCTCTCCTTGATGGCGGGGGAGTCGGCACCGAGGATGAGCTCGGCGGCCTTGGAGGTGAAGCTGGCGAGACCGGCGATGGGAGCGTACTCGTGGTTCAGGTTGGGGTCGTTTCGGAGGATCTCGTCGGCCTGTGACGCAAGCGGGGAGTTAGCAAACGGGTTCTTGTATAGCGGGGGTGGTGAGGGCGGCAACGAGCAAGACGGAAGAAGCCGACGAAGCCGTTGGGTGAGAGAAGAGCCCGAGATAAGTAGAGATATAGACAGAAACATAGAGAGAAAAGGAGAGAGAGGCAGGGAGAGACAATCGCGTACCTTCTTCACCACAGGGAGCACCCAGGGCTTTGCGTCCTCTCCTCGGTAAGCACCAATACCCTGATAAACACAGCATGGTCAGCAATGCACACAAAGTAACAGTTCGCGCCGGGCGTAGCGGGAGAGAGTCTTGGCTCACCAAATCGACCTTGTCGGGGCTTTCATCGGCGCGGAAAGCCCTGGCCATGCCGAAGAGGGGATCTTCGGGGGCCTGGGGCACGAGGTCGGCGGGGAAGTTGGAGGCGGAAGTCATGATGGGCAATGGCAACGGCGACAAGTGACGGGCGATGTTGTTGAGACGGGAGAGGGAGGGAGAGGGAGAGGAAGAGAGTTTAGAAGAAGTGGAAGAGACGGGCGTGGTTTTATTATCCACTGTTCCGACGACGTACGAGCTGTGAATGCGCCTGCTGCTGCTGGTGCTGCTGCTGGTGCTGGCGGATGGCATAGTGGATAGTGGGGTCCACGCGCGGGTGGGTTTGGTGGGCTTGGTGGGATAGAGTAAAAAGGTGGTGAGGGGGTCACCGGGACTCTCAGCCGGGCGTGCAGTATTAGCACTCTGAGGCTGTTAGCACTGGCCATCGAGGTATCAAAGACACTGGACCCCTGGACTGCGAACGTAGCACAGATTCTGGCCTGATGCAATTAGATAAGGACCTACCTACTTAATTCTAGTTAACACCCTCTGATACTCTGGACTCCCTAGGGATGGCCAGATGATGCTCTGTACTCAGTAGGCGGCGGCCAATATCATGAACGCGCCGTGTCCCGGACCAGTGGAGCCCAGAGCTTCGGGGCAGGGGAGGCGCTGGGGTACAGGGGTCGTTGCGAAGGATGGAGCGGACAAAGGGACAGGATGGACGGCTAGCCCACCAAACAGTGGTACAGACTACAGTACAGTATGGGAGGGATGGGGATGGGAAACGGAAGTGAGAAGACAGGACCATCTTTATGCGTCGACTGCTGAAGCTTGTGAGTTCATGCGGTTGGCTGCAGGCCGAGGCTTTGTCGGTTCACCTTGGCTCGTGAACTGGACTGTACCCCTCGGCCTTCGTTATAGTAAGCATCCAGCACAAGGTAGACACTGTGATGATCCAAGTCCGAGGTACGCAGCTCCATCCAGTCTGTGCCCTTTTCTTCATCTGACATCCAGGTCGCCCGACTCGTCATCATCCACACTTGCAATTGCGTGCATTGAAGTACGTACAGTCAAGTCACGTCGGGTGTTGTTGGTGCAGCTAGCAGCAGCAGACTAATGCTCCCCGCCTCCATCGCCCGTCTCATTCTCCGTGGCTGCAGCACCTCCACTCCCTGTCACGGGAAGCGAAAATAACTTGCCAGTTGCCAGATTCAAGATGCCCCGTAGCGGGCTGCCTCAGGAATTGGGTAACCTTTGTGACCACCGTCAGCTTTACTTTCGCGGGGTTTATTAATGCCATACGTCCATGCCATTTGATTACTCCTGTGGTGACATACTATGTATATCTCCGACTTCGCCGACTTGGTTTATTGTTTATCGTATGATCCATGTTAGCCGTTGGGACGTTGCAAATGGGACTCTTGCTCGTGGAAGACTCCGCCCCCACTACATGTGACCAAGACCATCATGTCCCCTCATCCCCCTCATCCCCCTCATACCATTACCCCCCCTAAAACTCCTTCCCTCATCGGCGCCCCTGAACTAAGTAATTAGACATCCGTGGTTGTATGGATGGACTTGGATATACTTCCTGTGTATCATTACTATTAAAGCCATGTGCCCTATCTATCGGAGCAAAATGACTGGTATATACCGTAGGTAGATAAGTTCCGCGAAATGTGTTGATACTCCGTCTTACACTGCCAACATAAGGTAGATATTGCCGTTCTACATGACTTCACATTCATGGATCCCAGGACGCATCAGCGTTAATTTTATGTCAGCCATCATCGGCAGCTACCTCCCTTGCCTGCCAGGCTGCTGGTACGAAGCACGAATATAGAGGTGAGATATGTACTGTAATTATGAGCTCCCCCCGGAAAGCCATCAGCCATCTTCCCCTCCACTTCTCGTCCCGCCCGCCTATTCGGCTGCATCATCCCGATCGTCGACGGAATCCGGAGCCTCCCCCACACGCCAAGTCCCGGATGCTTAACGCAATGCAGCATACGTGTGTGCATACTTGCTTTTCCGCCTCTTTAGCCCTTCGCATCCTGTCTTCAGAGGGTAAAGCCGCATACATGTACCTACGACGCATACACAATGTCATGACCAAATCCACAGAATCCGCCATTGTTGATCCCCCTCTTAGCCAGCCCCTCTTGTTGGCCCCCCTCGCTCCGACAACAGACCGACCCGGCCGGCTTCTCGCCCACCCGCCGACCGCCGCCGCGTCGCCCCAGGACCCGGACCCGGGAATCCTAAAAGACGAGGTCCCAGAGTACCAAGAATGTGCAGAGACCGCCGGCTGCGAAGAAGGTGTACCGGGCCGCGCTCGGTCGCTGCGTCGCCTTCTTCAGCTCCTTGTTTCCCCCGCCCACGTTTTCCGTCGTCGAGAACGAGTCGGTGACCAATTGCTCGATGTGCGCCGATTGAGTTGCTAGGTTGTTGACTAGCAGTGACTGCAGCTCCGAGATCTCCACTAATGACTTTTCCGCAGTCCTAACCCCCCGAATTAGTAATTGCGCTTGTAGTTGTAAAGGGTTATTTCCCAGGGATGTGAAAGCTAGCAAGATATCCGTGATTGTGGTAGCGGGTAGATGGCGCGAAATACACGTACCTAACTTTGTCCAAACTGCTCTCGTAGTGTTTCATCATATCCTGATTACCCGCCTCAAACATCTGGATCTGTTCCTCTGTTAATCCAGGAGCTGACGTGTCAGCGTCATCAGACCTGGGATTCGGCCCAGGCGGTGGTTGCGACAGTCGTCGGGACGTGGGTGGAAAGTCCCCAAGGTCCATGAGCGATGGTGCCCCAGCCTTGGACAACAAGCTGCGGCTCTTCTCCATCTCGCGCGTGAGTCTCGCCTCCATCATATCCGTCTGCGTCCGGCAGCAAAGCTCCAGTCGCTGCCGCAGGTACCAAAGGATACCATCGCGATGAAACCCCAGCTCTTGGGCCTTGGCCTCGGCGGCCGCATGCTCCTTGGACTTGCTGCTGACAACCCCACCGGACGCCCACGACCCAAGAGTCCCCAGCCCCCCTACATATTTCTTGCGGATGAGAGCCGAGTCTGTCTCGCGACGCAGCTGTTCGGCGTCGTCGAGGGCGCGAATGCTGGCGTTGAGCTCCCGGATCATCTGCTTCGCGTTGGCATCGACCTCCTCTCGATCCCGGTCCGACAGGACGCGCGCCTGGGGCGGCTGTGCAGCTCGGCTAAGCGTCTTTCGGGGCTGGGCCGTCGAGAGGTACGCCTGCCGCACATGTTGGAGTTCACGGTGCAGACTGGTGATGTGCGAGTTCTGTAGCGGTCCACGGTTAGCTCGCGTGCTTCCGAGGACGGTGGTGGCGGGGAAGGCCGACAATGCGGTATGCCTCCTTGAGGAAACCATCGATGACATCCATCGATACGCGCTGCCTCGTGCGCGGCGCATCGCGCTGCCGGAGCAGCTCGTCGAATTGGAGGGTGATGTCCATGGTTGCCCGGGCCGACAGCGAGCACAGCCAGCGCAAGGGATGCAGGCGAGGGAGCGCTTGCAGAGAAAGGCCGGAGAGGGTGCCGGAGACTGAGAGCGTGTTACTGCGGTATGTTGCGCGTTTATCAGGCCCTCTTTCAGCTCTTTTCAGGTCCTCTTCGATGTTGGGCGTGTTGTTTGAGGTGTCCAGAAGCTTTCGGTGCAAGCCACCGATGATGGCGTCGGACCTTAATGACAGCAGAGCCGGGCCGGGGTGTCGTTATAGCGGGTCGTTGAAGCGGCTGAGTCATCCGAGTCATGCCGCCAACGTCAATATTCTCGTCTAACCGTCGTCTTGCGGCTGTCGCGTCACGGTCTTCTCTCATCATCCTTGCTGTGTACGACTGAAGATGCTGCATGGTTGCCTCCAGTACATGCGGTGCATTGATTCGTTTGACCCGCTCCCTGTTATGTGGCTGGCAACATATTCCTTTTGCTGTGTGAGTTATCAACATCAGTGGATATTCTTACATGCATTCCGGTGTTTGAAGTCCGTGTATCCTCGACGCAGGGTAATTGTGAGACTGCACCAAGAGGCGGGGTTGACCTGGTTGTAACTCGTCCTCTGAGCTTTATCACGACTGCTCAATGGTGATGTGTGCTCAATACAGCCCTTTACTACCTCGGATGTAGAATGTTTATCTACCTCATCGGGGCTGGTCTATTTTGTCGGTCTTTCACAGGCTTCGTGATCGGTGGGGGTTGATGAGTTGAACTTGGGTCCATCAGTAATCGCTGCTTCAGATTCACCATACTGTAACTGTCATGATCCTATTACTGATTGGAGAAAACATCGCATATCTGCAAACCAGTACTCCAAGGCGAACTGATATCATCTTTTTCCCTACCTATATGATGTTTCCTCAACTGCACCTAGCAAAGAGAAACCCCACACGCATATCTTTGTCTTTGGCGACTTCATAGTTGGAAGGTTTGTACTAACCTACTTAACTCCGCAGGCGAGGGCCGTATCAAGAAATCCACGGGACTACTGAACATTCTTCTCCCATAGATAGAAGTTCCCTAAGGTATGTCATGTAGAACCATCTTAAAATTATACCCGTTTTGTCCATTCACTTGAGGCGGATACCCAGAGTTACTCTCCATCATGGATGTTTGAAAACACCACCCCCGCTCGCGTAGGACATGGCTACTTTCAAATGATCTATCTAACCTCGGCCACCTCTTGTCTGATTCACCCAGTATAGTACCGAATCACCTTCAAAGAGATTATTTTTGGGTTTCAAGTGGTGTAACCGACGTTGATGAAACTGGTGATATTCAATGCGGGGACGAGTCGAGTCATCGGCGTGAGTCACTCGCGGGCTTGGCTGGTGCAGTTGCACACTTGGGTCAACTCCAGCTCTTGGAATAGCTTTTCTATTCGCTGAAAGGAGTGTCATGACACAATCATGATTATCTACACCTAGAAACGCTACTACGGCTTATGCATTAAGTTTCTCCTTAACATCATCTAACACCATTGTTGTAAAATTCATCATAGTACTGAATGCTACATCTTCCGGCTTGGTATATCGCGAGGCCTGACATAAAGCTCCTGCCTTGTTCAATTGCCTTCTCATAATCTAACTGGTTATAATTTATATGCCAAACTTGACAATAGCTTTGTCGTGATTAATTATCTGCTTCATCCTCCTCTATACCTCGAGACATCATGACGTCCATGTCGTCCGAGTCTGTCGAAACCATCCTCTGCACCTCGAAGCAAACCCGATTCCAGATCGAGTCTCCAAACTATCGCGAGGTTAGACAAATGGAACACATAACTGTCGCCTTAGACCTAGGTCCTAATCATTTCCATAGCTCGATGTGGATGGCTTGTACATTGCCGTCACAACCGACGATAAGCCCACCGCCAAGGGGAAGTCAAAAGCCAAGGGTACAGGCGTCGAAATCCTCTCAAATGCAAAGTTGCGCCTAAAAGAGAGCCAGCGATATGCCCTCGTTGGTCGCAATGGCACAGGGAAGTCCAGTAAGTTTGAAACGTCTTCAACCTCTTACAGAAGAAGGCTTTTAACTCTACCCCAGCGTTGCTGAAAGCTATTTCCGAGAAGCTCATCCCTGGAATACCAGAGGGCACACGGATTGCTATCCTGCAGCAGACGGAAGTGTATGATGCTATATCCGGGACCGAAGCCAGCTCTGAGAACCTAAAAGGGCTGTCAGTCCTGGAAGCAGTTATCGAGAGGGCAACATCAAGACTTGACATTGAGCAGGAAGCCGCCGGTAGGAGATCGAGAAACCGTCCCCCGGAGATCCCAGTACTTACGTCAATAGTTCTTTCAAATGGTATCAACAGCTTAGATTCATATTCCGGATTTCGAGCTCTGAGACATCTGAAATACAAAAGACACGAAAAACACCTCTTCCAACTAGACAAAGACGCCAGACTCCGAAGTGGTGCCCGCGGAAAGCAGGCTCGCAAAGCACTCGTCGAACATGAAAAGACAGTTGCCAACTCCAAAATATTGTAAGGCATACGCATCTTGCAGATATCTGTCTGTCATCACCCCTGACAAAGCCGTATAGGTTGGAGCAGCCCAACGAGGCAATCACAGCAGAGACCTTCCAAGCCGAGACACAAGAAGCCATCGCCATGCTCGCCGATCTACAACTCCAGATCGATCCCAAACGGACTTCCGACACCAAGTCCAAGGCGAAGAAGATCCTAGCAGGCCTGGGATTTTCAGACGCGTACATGGAGAAGCCCATGGCCAGCCTCTCAGGCGGCTGGCACACGCGAGCTTCTCTTGCCGCAGTCCTCCTCCAGGAAACGGACATCCTCATTCTCGACGAACCAACAAACTTTCTCGACCTGCTCGGTATCATCTGGCTGCAACGCTACCTCCAAACTCTCGAGGAGAGCGACCACCCTCCCACGCTGATTCTCGTCTCTCATGATCGCGACTTCATCTCGCTTTGCACCGACCTCCTTATCCTCAAGGACAAACAACTAACCTACTTCCACGGCGATTTGCCTACATACGAGGCCTCGCAATCTGAGCGCAAGCTGTGGCTCACCAAAATGAAGGACTCGCAGGACAAGCAAAAGGCGCACATCGAGAAGTCCATTGCCACCAACCTAAAGGCCGGCAAGGCAAACGACGACCAGAACAAGCTCCGCCAGGCGAAATCGCGCCAGAAGAAGCTCGACGATCGCTGGGGGTTGCAGGTTAGCGCTCGCGGTGGCCGGTTCAAGCTGAATCGTGATTTGCCTGGCTATCACCTTACATCGAGAGACGAGATTGATGTTCCGCCCGGGGAGCGTCCGGTCGTCATCACACTGCCCGATCCGCCGGATCTACGATTCCCTGGGGCGATGATGTCTCTTGAGAAGGTTGCCTTCCGATATGCAGCGAACAGCCCCCTGATTGTCCAGGATGTCAATCTTTCCGTTAGCATGGGCGACCGAGTTGGAATTCTCGGGCTCAACGGAGCGGGAAAATCCACGCTGATCAAGATTCTGGTCGAAGAGACACGGCCATCCCGAGGAACAGTCACCACCCATCCTCGACTGAAACTCGGCTACTACTCCCAGCACGCCGTCGAAGCTCTCCAGTCCTTGGGACATGCCGAGCCACAACTCACAGCCCTGTCGCTCTTAACGCGAGAAGTAGACTCACAGCTGAGCGAAGGCGAAATCCGCGGCCTACTGGGCGGTCTTGGCCTCGCAGGACGAGTCGCCTCCGACACCCCCCTTTCCAAACTCTCCGGCGGCCAAGTCGTCAGATGTCAGCTCGCGCGCCTCCTTTGGCGCCGACCGCATTGTCTGATTCTCGATGAAGTCACTACACATCTGGACTACGAGACTGTGACGGCTCTGAGGGAGGCGTTGAGGGATTGGGAGGGGGCCGTGATACTGGTAAGTCATGATCGGTGGTTTGTACGAGGAGTGGTGGAGGGCGCGGTGGATGATGAGGAGGATGCCAGTGAGGGCAATGATTCGGATGAGGGAGTGAGGAGGCGGGTGGTGTATAGGATCAAGGGGGGGAAGATGTGTGAGTTGAAGAATGGCGTGGACGAGTTCGAACAGGCTATGGAGAAGAGAGCGAGGAAGCTACTCTAAGTATAAGCCCCTAGTTGAGGCGTAGAGAGGTTAACCAAATGTGTTCCCTCTCATATAGGTCTACTAATACCACCACGCTACGGCTGACTCTACTAGTTTTTGTGACGCCTAGCCTCGCAACACGCTGGCATCCGCAAGGACTCGAAGTGGCCCCTTCTCAAGCAACTTGACACTCATCTGCCCGCCCTTCGGAACCTCGACGATGGTTCCATCGATACACACCTTCCGCCACCTCTCCTCCTCCTCCAAAACCACCACGCGAACCTCCTCCACCTCCTCATACCCAACCGCCTCGCCATCGTCCCAACGTAGTCCCACATGCTTGCCCTCATTGTACGCCTCCACCATCACCTCCATCGTCCTCTCCCCGCCGACGGGACCAAAGTGCACCAACCGCAGTTGTCGCTCTAGCGGCGTTGTTGCCGGCGAGATGGTAAACGTGCGCTCGAGGTTGGACACCAGCGTGGTGAGCGCGTACGCGTGCGTGTCCCTGGGGATGGCCTCGAAGGCCGAGGACCCTCGGCGGCGGACCTCGACGCGCGCGGCGTAGGGGTGGGATTTCGCGAGGAGGTCTTGAGCGACTATACCGAAGCGCTTGGCGCCGTGGACGCGGTGCTCGGGCGTGTCGCTCTCGTAGACGATGCTGGCGTGGAAGCCGTAGCTGGCGACGATGGCGCCGTTGAGGTGCGAGATAGATGTCTCTTCTTTGATTAAGTTGGAGCTGTCGGTGGCCGCGCTTGGTCCTTTGGCCTTGTCGGTAAAGGTGACTATGTGAGAGCCAGGCGAGAAGCTGGCTTGGAAGACGGGGAGGTCGGCTGCTTTTCCGTGGAAGAGGGTTCTCAAGGCGAGGACTAGAGGTGTAGGCCCCGGGGTCGTATAGAGAGGTTTGTGCATGGAGTGGAAGAGAGCGTTGCCAGTGCCGAGAGGCAGCAAAGCTATCAACGGGGCTGTTGGACGAGGCTCGTCTATGTGTGGTCCGTTCAGGAGATCGACCACGCCGCCGTCTCCGGTGAGCAAGATGATGGTCCTCGACTTCGCTGCCGAGTTGGGTGCCCATAGCTCCCGGGCAAACTCCCGAACACTTTCAGAGCTTTGTGTGACGATGGCTCGATAGCCCGGCTCACTGGGGACAGGTTTCTGACCCTTGGATTGTGGAAGCGACTGCTCTCCGAAATGGCTTTTGACGACTCCCCAGAGAGGCTGTAACACATCTTGCCAGACCTTAAGAGCTAGGCCCGTACCAGAATTTGTCGATACAATTATGTCGACTTCGTTGGTGCTCCCGTGGCGTAGATGCTCAGGAACTTCGTTGATGAGATACGGCTGAAGCTTGTCGGGTATTTCAGTAGTCTTGATAGCGGAGAGACGAAACGGCAAATTCTCATCTTCCGGGTCCTCTTTGAGAAGAATGATTAAATAGTCCTTGTGGTGGTCCTGTGCGGCTAGTGGTCCTATAACGAGTACAATCTCATGGTACTTCGCCTGATGGGAAACTCCAGCGTGTTTCCACGTGAGGCTCTCGTCGTCGAAGGAGATGTTGTCGGCCTGAGCTGGCTCTAGAGGCACCCTTTCTGACTGCGTAGAGCTCATTGCGTGAGAAAAAGCCACGGCTTGCGACGTCGGGACAACAGATTGAGCGTGTCTAGGTATGAAGAATGTGAAGCGATGGGTTTTGGTCGATTCAAGATGGGACGAATGCTCGTTGTTTCAGTGTTCTGTGCTACCTAGTCAAGTGACTCTTACCACCTCTCAGGGAGAACGTTATTCAGAGTAGGTGCGGAGCTTGGTGAGCCTTCTCAGTATTTGTTTGAAGTGCCGTATGCAGACTTAGAAGGTGGAGGAAGTTGTGCCTCTGGTGAGATCGTCTGGCTTGCATCATCTCTGTGGGGCGCAGTGTTGCTGACGAAGACTGCCCGCTCCAAACACCAAAGAACTCGAAGCCGAGCCTCGGTTTCTAACTACCATCCAACAGCTTGTGAAACCATGTCCTCAGCTATCTGGTAAGACAACACACCTTCCTATCTATTCAACGCAGGTTCTTCTCATACAGATTTATACAGCAGCAATGGAACTGAGGCTGCTTTATTTACCCCGGGCCTTAGTCATTGGCCCCCAATTTTCCCTCGGATTGACCTGATATCTCACCACCTTTTGTTCTCCCTTTCGGCGCGCAAGTCGTGCAAGTGCATCGTCGAATACAAGCGTCCTGCGCAGCTCGGCCTCGCTGGGAGGCTCGCTGTTGTCTTCAGTTGACTCCTTAGTTGCGTCTTTGCTTGCAGTCACCTCCGATGATTGCTGGGATTCAACGCCCTCCATCTTGGACTCGTCGCCCGCCAGCGGCCTATCCTCCACTGTCTTCTCTTGTCCTACCAGACCAGCCCGGTTGAGAATGCGCCACGCTGCTGTCGCCGTCTTGATATTCGCCTCTTTTATAGGCGACTTCTGCCGGATCCATTCAGTCATCACCCACCAAATAGCCTCCCACGGAGCATTGGTTTTGATGCTCCCTGCTCGGCAGTGGCTTCTGGTGGTTTTGTATCCAAGATGAATCAACGCCCCTCGAAACATCTCTTCACTTGGAGTTGAGGAGTTAATAGCGCTGGCCAGCTTACTAGGAATGATGAAGAAGGGATAATGGTCGATGGCAGCAAGCTGAGCATCTTTCGAGTCTACAGGAACTGCAGGCTCTGGTTCTGGAATATGCTCCTCGAGAGCGGTCCGCAGCATGCCCTCCAATCTAGGCAAAGTACCGTAGACGTTGGGGTCGGCCTGTGGGATTTGGTCCAGCAAGCTCTGAATAAACTCCTGAGAGTGGATGTGTCCCCCATACATGGGGCCGTTGACGTGCATTTTTGATCCGCAATGCTGGCAGAGTCGATCTGCCGTCGGTCCCAGCGCCATACTATGTTTGTAGAATGAGCCCGTCCCCTTTTTGTTTGGCGTTGGCTTACTCCTCATGAGGTGCTGTGTTTCCCAGGCTCCGCAACCGTGGTCGCAACTATAAACAATCATAGTTTTGGCTGCAAGGAATTTGACAGCCTGTGGTGACTTGGTGATCTTGATAAAGAACTTGGTGTAGAAGTCGATCGAGAGTGAGAGAAGCGGCTCAATAGACAAGCCGTAGCGAGCAGCGGAGGTAGCAACGGCGTTCAACACAAGCCGTAACCCGGCTTCATGCGAGTGCATACCCTTTACAGGAATTCCGCCATACAAAGCGAAAGTCTTCTCGCAATAACTGTGTCCCGCCCATACGGCGCTATCCGTGCAGGTAATGCACAGAAGGCCACCGTCGTCTCTCACAGCTTGTACTGCTGCGTCAAAGAAAGGTGCGGCGGTGCCATACGGATCTAGGTCAATAACATCGAACTTGTTGGCCCGGCCGGGGTTGCCCTTCTTGTCTCTGTTCGACAGATCGTCTGCAATCGCACGGTACATGTGCGCCAGCGCGTCACCCTGCGTTACTGTGACCTTTTCTTGAAGTCCGTTGTGGTTGACATTCATCTCGATCGACTTGGCAGCCGAGTCAGAGAGGTCGTTTGCTTTCACAGATGTAACGAAGGGAATCTCATGCGCATATCGAAGGGCTCGAAGACCCGAGGCAGACAGAGCGTCAAATATTCGAAATTGAGCCTTGCTTGTCTTTGTTCGCTGGGGATCTTCGGTGGCTTCGGGGTTGGTTTCAGAGACATCGGGCTTCGTAGTTTCTTCCAGGGCTTGCTGTGGCTCCAGCACCGCAGGCTTCTCCTCCGTCGTCAATTTCGGCTTCTCGTCTTCATCCCCACGCTTTCTCTTCTTGCCCTGTTTACCCGCTCTCGTGTCGAATTGTCCGCGTCTTTTTTCCAGCGCTGCTTCGCCATATGTCTTGATCGCTAAGACGGAGAGGTCTCGGTTGTACTGCTGAATTGGGTTGTAGAAAACCTGCTGAACCTCTCCACGATCCTCGCCAATCTTGGCGCCCTCTGGCACAAGGATGATGGCCTTTCCCTCTTGTACAGTTCCATATTGCTTGCCATCGACCTCGACTGTCGCTGCGGCGACCGTTTTGGCGGCCATTGTGTCGCTCGTGGAGAATGCGCGATACTCGGTTCTGAAGCTGCGTTGGGAGATGTTGGATATTCTATGCGTTATAAGAATTGAGCAAGCAAAAGCCTTGGGTCCAATTCTCGCACCTGCGAGAGCTATTGACCTGGATCCCAGAACACAGCGAAACATGCAAGCGTGTCGCGTCAAAGGCAAAATGGTGGATCGAGGATCGAGGTTTGAGGATTGGCGCATAAATTTCAAGGATTCTGCCAGCCATCACGAAGGCGGTGAAAGCTGAGTTTACCTCTTCCATGACTTCTGTCAACCACCCCTCTAAATTGTGAACATGCATGACAATGCTGTCATAATATTCTGCCATTATGAGTTTACTCATCTTTACTCGAGACCCTTAGAAACCATGGTACATTTCGACGCTGGCTATCAAGTATTATGACGAAGGCCGCCCATTCCCCCGAAGCTTGTCGTTCGGGATGGGATCCCACGATTAGTTCCTGTGACAACTTGCTTGCACTTCAACTTTGCTACAATAAGACCTCGCTCTCCGTCTCGCATTAACATGTTGTCCATCAGTATGTCTGGTCTGATAAATCTACAGCTATTCTGGTGTAAGCTGTCTCATATGTCCTGAGATGTCGTTTCCCCGCCTCTGTGGTCTGTGAAATGTGAGAGCCTCTCACTCTTACCTAAAGTCATGATGCCATCAATCAACCTATTGTTTCGTTCCATTACCGAAAGTCTCTGGCTTGTGAGTTCTAGTTGCGAACGCTTAGCGGGATGCTGACCTCCAGCCACCAGATTTGCGTTCATGTTTCCTGCCTTGAACAGCATCGCCTCGTGGACGTCCCGCGCTGAGAGGAAGGCGTTGAGGCCCACCGCGATGTTGACATGACACAGTTGCTCTTTCATATGCGTGTCTCTCGCGAATATTGCCTTCCTCGTTTCTCTATAAGACACTTCCTAGAGGCAACCCGTCTGTGTGACTGATTGTCTGGGTTGTTTTCGTTTCCTTCACCTCCCGCAATGCCCTCAGACTCGCTCACGAAACACCCTCGCTCTTAGTATACGTAAGTTGCATTATTTCCACCGTCTGAAGCTCTTGATGATAATTTCAACAGGCTCGTTTAAACTGCGATAAAAGCCCCCTTCCTTCCCTGGTCCCTCGGTCACCGACTCGCCATATTGCCCTACCCCCTCGGAATGTCTAAGCGAAACTCCAAAACCATCCCGGCTAGGGATCTCCCGGTTCTCCCTCCCCTCCCCCTCACTGGCAATGGTCCACACGATCCGGCCGAGGACTATCCTGGCAGCACAAGATCCCCCGACCTGGAGAGCCAGAATGTTCTCCGCCACAGATTTCTTTCACCTACGGAGTGGGCAATCTTTGCTCGTGGCGTTGGCGGTGTCAAAGATGCCGAACGCCACTCACCTATCCATCCCACTGATTGGTGGTGGCCGCCGAAGGGCCTGCCTCCCGGCTTGTACAAAGAAGTTGTCTTTCACCGGACGAGATCCTTCTACTTCTTCCACCTTACGAGCTTCTTACGATGGGGGT
Organism: Stylonectria norvegica; assembly: GCA_014621405.1. Taxonomy (NCBI): domain Eukaryota; kingdom Fungi; phylum Ascomycota; class Sordariomycetes; order Hypocreales; family Nectriaceae; genus Stylonectria; species Stylonectria norvegica. The sequence goes on along the minus strand of JAANBC010000097.1, from coordinate 69,593 downwards.
TTATGATCCTACAACTCTTTCTCGGAGCTGCTCTCACGTCCCTCGGGTCTCTGAGCCCCATTAACGGCACGCCCATCACCATTCTCGGGGCAGCAAACACAATCATCGCAGGATTGCTTGCCTTGCTCCACAACAGCGGCCTGCCAGATAGGTACAGATACGACATGGCAGAGTTTGATAAAGTAGAGGACCACATCAAGGAGATCCTCGAGACAGGCATTGTTCCAGCAGACAATGCCATTGACCAAACTCTCGCGGAGTGCTTCGATCTCTTTCACAACGCGAAGGTAACTGTTGGTGCAAACTTGCCCGTCACTTACAACTCGAGCCACGCTCTGCAGGGCCGCAGAAGCGTCCCCATGACGTCGCCTAAATATGATTCGGCGCCGAGGCTGCCGAAAGTCAAGGCTGGAGGCGATAGGATCCCAACCCCGGATATTGAGAAGTAATATCGAGAAGAAGTGCCTCCGAATCCTACCTAGGCTGTGTCGATATTAATCGGCGATCGGCCGAATTTGGCAGTTGTTGGAATTGAGTAGTCGACTTAGCCCGGACCCGTACTGCATAACCGATGCTAATGGCAAGCATCTTATTTCCCTTCTTCGTCGGAAAACAGGAATTATCCTCGGAAACATAATATCATCAGACACGAGTGTTTAGGACCTTCAAATAATAACCTGTCAAGTCATCCCGTGTTTCGCGGGAGATTCGCCCTGATGCTATCCACAACCGCGGTGCTATGTCGACTGCCATGTCCAATGATGATGCAGCACCACCCGAACAGAGCCATATGTTTGCACGGGGTAAATTGCTCAATGTGATTCCCCTCTCGGCAGCTATCAACGTGCGGAGGCTGTGTGAGATTGCCGCTGCGGACCGGGGTTGATGGTTTCAAGACTTCCTAGCTGAGAGGATTGATCGGCCCACCAAGCGCTGCGCATATATTAGCCAGGGGTCATGCATCACTCTACCACTACGGCGCAGCCAGCATCCTACCATTTGATATACGAGCCATGTCATCTTGTTACAGAAGTCGTGGAATTAAATACCACTTCGTGCCCGATATGACTGCAACTGCATTTGCTTGCTGGTCTAAACATCCTACGCTGTGCGCTGTGTGAATCTTTGATTCTGTTCTCTACCATGACTATCACTCCTTTATAGTCTTTCTCTCACTTACTTACCATTCCAATCCTTCAAGTCGCCGCTCTGGTAGCCTGGCGCTTCTATTCCCTTGGCCATGTCTTTCTTTGTTCACGGACCGTCGTCGCTATCGACCAAGGTGTCCCGCGTACTCATCTTGGTGACCATCATCAGCCTGTTTATACACACCAGACGCCTAAATAAAACCCAGCCAAATCTCCACGGAGTCAACTTTGTAGAACCTGTTGTAGCCGGACAGTTGCCTGAAGAGCAATACCTGGCCCGGCTTTCGCGTGAGTATGGCCTCACAAACCAGACAGCCTGGACAGCCTGGAGGCTACGAAGCTCAGAGCAGCAGGCGCCTGAGTGGGCTTCTGTTACGGACCTGGATACCGACTTCAATTCGAACCAGGCCAAGATTATCGATGTGCAGAGCCCCGACCGTCTGAAGCTGATGGCCAAGAGACAGTTAGACGTCCCTGTCCCAGGAAGCCCCCTTCCGGAACAGATAGATGCGTCAGACTTCCTCTTCGGCATGTCGTCCACCTACCAACACGTATCAGAGCACGATTACGCATTGGTTAAAGATTGGGCACGATGGTTGACCGGTGGGAACAAGTACGGGAACGGTGCGACCTTTGTGCTCGTCCTCGATCAGACGCGGGACGAGCAAGTGAACGAAGTCGAGGCGGTCCTAGACAAGTTCGGCATCGACGCCTACGTCACGACCTCGATAGGCTTCATGTCCACAGCCCGGAGGTACTTTGAGATGGTGGAGGTCATGAAAGAATTCGGGACGTCTCTCGCGCAGAACGGCCAGCACAAGAAATGGTTCGGGCTCTTGGACGAGAACGTCTTCCTGCCAAACCTCGCCTACCTCCAGGACCGGCTCTTTTCATACAACTCGGACGACGAACTTTACGTAGGCTTGCCCAGCGAGCGGTCCGACTTTGCCATTGGAGATGGCGTCGCCACCACGTACGGCGGAGGAGCCATCTTCCTCACCCGCGCAGCCGTTGGGCACATCCCGGAACTGACGTGTTCTGACGGCAGCGACGCAGGTGGTGCGTTCCGCGGAAAGCGATGGGACAGCCTCCTCCAGGACTGTCTGATGAAGCATACCGACCTGACGATGCACATCCTTCCAAGCTTCTACTCCCCAACCGATGACAACGAATACGTCGAGGGAGCCGACAGCTACGAGACGGGCATCCAGCCCCTGACGCTCCACCACTCGGAAGAGCGCCACCTCCTGAAGCCCAGCATCGCGCACCTGGTCACCGACGTATGCGGCGAGGCGTGCTTCCTGCAGCGGTACCGCTTCCACGACAACTGGGTGCTGGTGAACGGCTACTCCATCAGCGAGCACCCCGACGGCCTTCGCCTCGATAGCAACGCGGCACCCAGTGGCAGCAGCAGCCGCGTCGGCAAGCGCGCGCCCGAGACGAGCCGGCTGTCGATGATGGGGCGCGTGCAGGTGGACGAGGACGCTATTGAGCGCAAGACGTTGACATCCAAAGGGCGACGCAATGTGTGGAGGCTGCTGGACTCGGTGACGGCTAAGAATGGTGCCGTGTGGCAGGCATATGTGAAGCGAGGATGTGTCGGAGATGCGGCGTCGTTGAAACGGGCTGGCGCAGAGGCGATGGATTCGGTCATTGTGATGATCTGGGAGACGGCAGCGTCGGCTATGAAGTGAATATTCTGGAGTCGGTAGAAATTTGTAACATATCCTTGATGAGCATAACTTGGGACAATTGATCATGAATGAAGTCTTATCTCTAGCACGCAACCGTACTGTGCCTGTGAAGTTGAACACACCGAATATCAAACATGATGGATTTGTTCGCTATGATCCGCTGATTGTAAAGAGCTCCACGATAGACCCTCAAACCCTCCGTAACACTGGTCAACCCAGCTTATCCCTCAAAGAACCGACACTAGGCCTCGACGCTGCATCTCGCGCCGTCGCAGGCTCTTCGCTCCCTTCTTCCTCCTCCGGCGTAGTCTCCCTAGCTAAAGGCGAAGGGATCTCTGGTGTGAGGGACCGAGATTCGTTGACAGGCCTCTTCAAGACCTTGGAAGTCGCAGTCAGCTTCTTCTTCTTCGAGAAGGAGCCGCTGCTGGACCGGCGGCTGACTGGACGGTCCTCGCCCTCGGCCGCGGGCGTCTGGCTTCGGGTAGAGCTGGTCGATGTACGTCGGGCGCTGCTACTCCTGCGCTTGCGCTCCCTCTCGACGACGATATGGCGCGGGTGGTGGATCTTCTCCAGGTCATGCTGCCGTCTGGGCCTGGAGCGTCTCCAGGGGAGCCACCAGAAGAGACCGTGCTGTTCCTTGGCGAGGTGGCGATCGCGGTCCTTAACCTTGCTTCGCAGCAACGCACGACGCTCGTTTTCCTTTTCCCAGTATTCCGTGCGGTAAATCTCCCAGTTTTCCCTGAATGTGGCCGAGAACGGCTTGGCCAGCAATAACAGCTTCACGTAGTCCCCTCCAGGCGCAAGATCCTCCTCGTGTCCACCCCTCTCCTCGTCTTCCTGCGGGAGTATCAAGGTGGGATGGCTGTCGCCGGAGAGTTGCAACTCCTTCTCGACTTCTCGAAGCAGACCGGGCTCCACGTATCGGTAGGATGAGCTGGCCGTGTGTGAGAAGAGCCCGTAGGTCAGGAAGAAGCCAATGGTCGAGAGCGCCTCGGTCCACCACGACTGTCGTATTATGACGAGCTTGCAGTTGAAGCCGCGCAATCCTCGGTTGGAGATGACGAACCACCGCCGTGGCCAGCGGATGCCACGCTCCCATATTCCCGTGGCCCAAACTAGTATCGCTGTAATGATGCCGCCCATGAAGCAGACCTTCTCAGCACCCTCCACTGCCCAATAGATGGAGCCTCCAACACCTCTTCCATCCTCTCGTGGCGCGAAGAAGAGGGCGTAAGCAAATGCGGTGATCCAGATGGTCAGAAGAGAGAGAAAAAATGTGTGATGTCGCTTCCTAGCGCGCAACTCAAGAAATTGTGCTCGGAGGGATGCCTCGAGGATCAGCAGGTTGAGGTAGATCATGGCCGGGGAGCTCGGAGTGTGGTTCAAGGGATCGCCCTGCTTGCCCGTGGAGGAAGAGATGGGGCTCGGGTTTGCAACATCTTGAGCGGCTTGCGAGGGATCCGACGCCCCTTTGACGATGGAGTCGACGTCGTCGGGCATTCTGAGGAGTAGGTAAGGTAGGGATCCGACCGAGGCTGAATGGCAGCCGGGTTAGGGAGAGCCTGTGGCCATGCAGACAAAGAAGGTCGGCGGCTAGAAATTCGAGGGCACCACGGGGAGTGGTGAAGCAGTGAGGAAGTCGGAGGAGGCGAGTGCGCAAGATTGAAGCGGTGTTGTGGAAGCTGGGCTGTTGAGGTCGAGGTCGAGCACATGCAATGGAAGATGTTCAGATCTTGGAGTTGGTCGATAAACGTGGCGCCGCGGAGCGTCATAACTTGCCCGACCTCCTGGAGTCCTGAGTCCTGACCACATTTGAGGGGTCCAGCGCGTTTAGGTGGCCCGAGCGCCAATTGTCGCTGGATGCCACAGGGCAGCACGTTGAGCGTCGAGGCCACTATAAAACTGCGCGCCTCAGCTGCCTGGCGGGGGCTAAAGTAAATTAGTGGACGATATCCATAATCCAATAACCGATCTATTCCGCCCGTCCCGTCTTCCCGATGCCCGTCGCCTCCCTCAACAACTCCAACGATCAAAGCCGCGATCCTTGGCATTGCGTCCCTACAAATCTCCTCCCATTCACCCTCCCCCGGGCCCTGCATCTTGTCCCAATCACAGTGGCGCAGAGTGTAAACCTGGCCATGGGCCATATCTCAATTCCGCACCGGACTTCATCTCCATAGCGTCGGCCATCGGGGCGATCCAAAGCCCGCTTTCTGCGTTAAATCCGGCCGGACGACATCAGAGGAAGAGGCGTCATCCACACCGCGCGTATCTTTTTCGCTATCGGGTTGCCTGGGCTTCAAAAGCGCCTGGGTTCCCGCTTTTGCTTCAAGGCATGCTCAAGCAACACTCGACGACTGCGGTGCTGCAACTCTCCCGCCTTACACTCGCCGCCACCAACAACATCCTCCCCGCGACTCTCCCAGCGACCCTCCCGGCAACCACTTCCAACATGTCCACCACCGATGGCTCTGTGCGCTCCCAGCAGTCGCAACCGTCGCGCGCTGCTGAGAATCCCGAGCAGTTTAAACAAATACCAGAACCACGTCCGTCGAGCGTCTTTTTCCCTCTCGGCTACAAGGACGCCGCATATCAATGGGTGAGCGCCAAATCCCCATGCGCCCGAGATCATACCTCGTGCTTTCATAGTCATTGGATGCGGAGCTAATCATCACCAACAGTGGACCAGTTTAACACCCCAACTCGTCGAGCGAAATGTCCTCAGCCTCATCCCCTACATAAAGGAGGCGACCGATAGCATCACAAACCCCAATGCTGCCACGGACAGGGCGGACCCGTACGGCACACGCGTATGGAGACGCTCCATGGTGCAGCTCTCGGGAAAGAACCGCGCCTTGAACGAGGTTGAAGTGGAAAGGGTTGGAGAACATACCGAAGAGACACTCGTTATGGTCCATGGCTACGGAGCTGGCCTCGGATTCTTCTACAAAAACTTTGAGCCCCTCTCCCGCATCCCCGGCCTCAAACTCTACGCTCTCGACATGCTGGGCATGGGTAACTCGTCGAGGCCACCGTTCAAGATTCGCGCCAAGGGCAAGGAAAACCAGGTCATCGAGGCAGAGAACTGGTTTATCGACGCCTTGGAAGAATGGCGGAAGGCGAGGAAGATCGAGAGGTTTACGCTCCTGGGTCATTCCCTAGGTGGATACCTGGCAGTATCCTATGCGATCAAATACCCTGGACATCTGAAGAAGTTGATTTTGGCATCCCCAGTCGGCATCCCGGAGGACCCCTATGCGGTCAACGCGTCGATGCCGGATCCCGCCGACTCGACTCTACAAAATGAGTTCACCCAGGATCAGATGAGCGTCACCGAGGGCGTCAACAATGTTCCAAAGAACGCCACCCCCCAGAACATCCAGAAGGCTGCTCCGAATGCGCCAAAGCGACCTCTCCCGAGCTGGCTGGTATGGCTATGGGATGCCAACATTTCCCCCTTCAGCATTGTGCGAATGGCCGGGCCTTTGGGTCCCCGCTTCGTCTCCGGGTGGACCTCCAGACGCTTCAACCACTTGCCAGGGAGTGAGTCGCAAGCCCTGCACGAATACTCATTTTCCATCTTCAAGCAGAAGGGCAGTGGCGAGTATGCGCTAGCGTACATCTTGGCGCCCGGCGCATACGCTCGACGACCTGTCATCAACCGGATTCAGGAGGTTGGCCGACAGGTCATCCCTCAACCAGACGGCGGCAAGGCGCTGAAGGAAACTGGCATCCCAATTGTTTTCCTCTACGGAGAAAACGACTGGATGGATGTCGCTGGAGGCTTGGCATCTCAGGAGAAGCTCAAAGCAGCCAGGGCCAAGGCCCTGCTGGAGGGCACAGAAGAGGAGAAACGGAACGAGAACGGCAGTGTGAGGGTTGTTCTTATCCCCAAGGCGGGCCACCACCTGTACTTGGATAACCCGGACGAGTTCAACGATGTCATCAGGAAGGAGCTGGAAGACACGGCAAAGGCGGAAAAACAACGACGCATCTGATAGTGCTAGATCGGCTCCTCCGCGTGAAAGCTACATCTCCTCCGGAGGAGCTTGGTTGGGTGGGAAATTAGTGGTTCATCGGAACGGCGTTGCAATGGGGATGGTTCCGCGGCTACTGGGCCCCTGGATGTGTCGAAGGAAGAGATCTAACCGACACGGCAACGATGGAGGCATCTGAGGAGTTCTTTGGGAGGGGCTTTCTTTTGGTTATTACCTATTTAGCATTAGATTTGTATATTTAGAGCCAGCACTTTTAGACATTATTCCAACTTCAAACTAGGCTCCTCATTTCGTGATGCTTGATTGTAAGTAGAGGGTATCCAACTACTCGACTCACCCCAGCAGTTTCCCCTGCCGCTCAAGAAACAGCACCTTCGATCGATCCTCCTCAAACGTCAACAACTTCTCCGCCATGCGAACCTCGATATCCATCGGCCCCTCCTCCAAGATCCATTCCGTCTTTCCCTCCCGCTCTACCGGCTTCTGCTCATACCACAGATGCAGGTTGTACGACTTCTTGATCATCTGCACCATGAGCACTTCCACCGAGCACCACGCCCGCTCGTGGAACTGCGCGTCGCTGAGGCAGATGACGGCGTTGCATTGCGTGAGAATCATGGGCAGCGCCGATACGCCGGATACGGGGTTGTCTTGCTGTACGCAGGCGAAGTCCTAGAACGTGTTAGGTACATTATATACGTCAACTCCGGATGCAAAGTGTCTCGTGTGGAAGACTTACCACCCAGATGCCCAGCTTCTCTCTCGCAACTGACGGATGAAGCCGAAGTAACTCCTCAGAAGCATCAATCATGCGTCGATACTGCGTATGCTTCTCGTCATCCGGCGACACAGCCCCGGGCTCCTTGTTAATCCAGCGATACGAGAAGAAGATGACAAAGTCGGCCTCGTCCTCGTCGTCCTTGTAGTTCTGCGACAGGTGGTCGTCCCACCGCGGCAGCCTGCCGAAGCGGCAGAATTCGGCGTAGGGGATGAACTTGAAGCCGTCGAACAGCTGGCGCTTCTCCGCGTCCTGCGCGAGGCTCTCGGCGTACGCGCGCCGCAGGCTCTTGAGGTTGTCGTCGGAGCTGCTGTCCAGGAGCACCGGCCGTAGCTTCTCCTGGAAGAGCTCACGGTAGGCTTTACGTAGCCGCGCGCCGGTTTGTCGGTCGTGGATCAGAGATTCGGCTCCGGGGCCGAGCCCCTGGCGGAGACCCTCGAGCACGAGAGCTTCTGTCTCTTTGTCGCCGTTGAAGACGGCGTAGTCGAGGGCTGTGTATCCGTGGTCGTCGACGAGATCCATGTCGACGCCCGCGTCCACCAGGGACTTCAGATACTGCCGGTGCTCTTCAGAGGGTTCTTTGCAGAGAGCGATGGCTGGAGAGCAAGGACGGGCTTCGTTGAACTGGGCCATGGCCGCATCGCGTTGGCCGTCTAGATACAGGGCGCGACCGAGGAAGAAGCGGGACAGAGCAATGACAGTTGGATCCGACGAATCGCTGTTGATACGTCGCGCCTCCACGCAGACGTCGATGGCCCTCTTCATATCTCCGCAAGCAGTGTAGCAGAGTGACAGGCGGTTCAGGCCGATGGACTCCCAAGTAATAGCGACGCCCATCCACCGAGCTCGCGTCTTAACATCGGCAGCCTGATTGCCCATATTTCGCTGGAGCTCTCGCGCCCTTTCCACGCGCTCTTCCAGCTCGTCGATGGCCAAATCAAGGAGCTTGCTGTCTGGAGGGTCCTTCTGCTGCGACAACTGATAGTTAACCACGCCCAAGTTGCCGATGGCTCGGCACATGGCCCGCTCCGAGTTGAGCTTCTTCGCGCTGTTATACTGCAGACTGAAAGCGCGCCGGGCATCCTCCAAGAGGTTCATGTGTCGATAGACCACGCCCAGCTCGCCGCTAATCTCAACACTCTCATGGCTCGGCTCCATGTCCTTCAGGGCAGCCTCCAGGTAGTCCTTGGCGACGCCGTAACGACCGAACCGCCGGAACGTGCTGCCGAGTTCCCCCAAGACGAGCTGGCGATAGCGCGCGGCGTTCGGGAAGCGATCTTCAGAGCCGACGTTGCAGAGTTTCAGGGCCTTGTTGAATGCTTGGAACGAGCCCTCCCAGCTGGCTTTTTGGGCGTGGAGCTGCCCCTGCTCCATCAGGATTTCCCAGGAGCGGACGGCGTCGACCTTGTCTGCCAGATCGAGAGTCACCGTGCTGGTGGGCTTCTTGTGCGTGAAGGACTCGGCGTCTTTGGGGCCCAGCACGGGCGCATCCTTGAGAAAGCCGCGGCTGGAGTCGAAGTAGAAGAGGGTGGCGTGCAGGCTTTGAGGTGGGACTTTGCTGATGTGGTATGCTCCCGATGGAATGGAGTAGCTCATGTCTCTTGTGTGTACCTCGGGGGTCATGGGGGAGGCCTTGACCAAGTTCCCAGTGTTCTTGATAACGGAAAAGGTTTGGTGAGTTTTGTACGTCTTGTCCTCCTTCACCCCGTCGTTCCAAACCAGGCCATACTCAGCATGGGTCGCAGCAGCCAAGTCAGTAGTTGGCTCAACTTGATACGGAAAATCAGTGCCTTCACCCGCGAGGATCCAGCTCTGAGCAAAGGGCTGGTGCGAGTGGATAGCCAAGTCAGGGTTGCCCTCTGGCCGATGCGGCAGCCAGACGTGAAAGCGAAAAAGCTCGTCAATGGTCCCATCAGCCTTGACCAAGCTACAGAGCGGGATTGCCAGGAAGCCTTGGGCGCTCTGCGTGGTGCGGAAGAGAGGAGTATTGAGCGCCGAGCCATTGAGGGCGGAGTGGATGATCTGCCATATGAGGGAGAGCTCTGCGGGAGAGACGGGGATGTTCTGGCGCGAGGTATTACGAAGAAAGGAGATTGCGAGAGACAGAGAAGCTATTTTCCGAGCAAGGCTGTCTTCGTCTTCGAAAGCGGTGTTGATAGTTTGCCGCCATTGTGAGAATGGGAGGTAAGCATCCGTCGTATCTTCAGCCTCGACGCGCAATGAGATCCACGAGATAAGATCTTCCACTTCAGGTGCATCCTGGGACAGCTTTGCGGCGACAAGAACGCCTTCGAGAATCCTCAGAATTGTCGACGATGCAATTTTGCATGTTTCGCCAACTTCGATGGCTGAAGTCTGCGGTTCCAAGCCCTTTGGTAGGGCGTCCGTTGTCGAGGCTGCCATATGGAAGTTGGTGGGAATATCGCGGCTCTGCTTGCGCTCTTCTTCGTCACTACCACGTCTTGCACCGCCCCAGCTATACCGCGAGGGCAGCGAATGAGCGAACCGTACTGAATGAACGATACGAGATGATCTCAAAGCCGGACTTGCACTGCCAAGATATACCAAGGCAGTTGGTTGAACGTGGGTAGCTCGTGATGATGCGGTAAATGCAGCAGAGCGGCAGTGGAAGCCTATGACTGGAAACGAGCCGCGAGCCCGGCAATTTATCCGACTATACATGGGCCCACGAGCCAAGATATCGCCACGCCCTCGTCTACTTTGTAGAGTCTTCCTCATTCGGAAGAGGCGACATGTCCGATGCGACCTGCTGACGGCGTCGGCGCAGCCTGGTCGCAAGTGGTTGGTGGGTTTGGGTGGCTCAGTGAGGCTTCTAGTTACAATGGAATGGGCAGAATAAAAACCTATACGCAACGACTAGGGCTTGGCCGAATATGGTAGTATTGTAGTAGTGAAAACGGGGATATATTCGTAGTTGAAACAGAGTCCCATCGGGAAATGTCGTTTATGTACAAGTCGCAGGGGCCTCTCACCACGGTCCTCAGTTCAACTGCAATATTGGTTTTATAAGCTGTCACAGCAGCCCCTGAGGAATGAACACAGCGTCTTCAGAATCTCTTTCACCCTACTCAAAATCACATTGGGGTTACTATCTTTCCATAAAGACAAGGTATACTAAGACGACCGAGGCCTCAAACAAAGAGAGTCACGATGTAGCCCAAGAACGCCTCCAACCGTGGCCATTTCTCGGGCTTATAGAAGATACCCCTTAGAAGCCTTCAAAAACCGTCGACTTCAAGATCCAAACTCCCTACTAACTTTCCAACTACGCACCTCTTATTTAAATGAGGAAAGATACATCATCGAGTAGACATCACAGTCACCTACACAAGAAACAGGACTCAACTTATAAGAACACCCCATCTTCCTTAACACAGTATAATCCCCCGCGCTCTCTGACCAAACGCCCGCAATGCTTCATCACCAAGACCGTCCATCTATCCTACACCTTGACAATCGGCCTCCCGCACGCAGATGCATTTAGAAAAACCCTCATTCTACCCCTGCGACTTCTCATTTATCCGGCAACCGTCTATTCCCTCTCCCCCGTCGGACTCCTCGCCCGCGCCGCCGCCCCCTTTCCCACGATCTTCTCGGCCCAGTTCCACCCCGTCGCCAGGGGACTCGCGCTCCTCTCCCCCGCGCGCTCGCCGTCGTCGTCGCGCGTGTCCGCGCCGAAATCAAGGTCGCTCTCAGCCTCGCTATCGGCCCAGTCGCGCTCGCTCCACGTCATCGAGTCGCCAATGGTGGGCGGCGGGAGCAGCTCGCTGTCCTGCGAGCGTGAGGGCGGCGCCTGCATGTCGGGGACTTGATCCAAGGCTTCGCGGGCTTCGCTCTCGGAGCGGGACTTGGGCTTCGGGGTTGCCGTCTCGTCGGCGGGAGGGGGAGTGGCCTTTGTCTCGCCGCCGTCCTCGTTGGGCGGCTGATTGATGGGCTTTGCGCGCTCCGCGTTGGTCTCGTCTTCGTCGCGCATGCGCGCCGCGGCCGAGTCGCTGAAGTGGGCGTCGACCATGTGCTTGATGACGGGCCAGCCGTAGGCGTTGAGGAACATGCGGCGGACGAAGATGTTGTTGTGGGCGTCGGGCTCGACCTTAACGAGCACCTTGCGCCAGGACAGATCGCGATGGTAGGCTCGTGCGATTTTCTCCTCGACGCGCATGTTGGAGCTGTCTATGACCTCGTCGGGCTCCTTGTCGGGATTGGTGTTGGCTGTGTCGTCGTAGTCCTTTGTAGACTGCATCGAGTCTTCGTGGTTGACGGTCAAGAACGGCGATGAAGTGCCGCTTGCCGCCAAGCTTGGCGTCCCAGAAGCCGTTCTGTTGAACGTCTTCCTTCGCAGCAAGTTTGATGGCCGCTTCTTTAGAGGAGGCGCTGGGATATCCGAGGGGTGATAGACACGATCGTGAAAAATGGTCCTGGGCCGTTTCGAAGGATCGATAATATATTCCACATCCGGCATCTTCGGGTTCAAGAGGTCGCCAGCAGATTCGAAGAACGTTGTTCTCGGCGGAGCCATCATGCCGCCCACATCTTCACCTAGCTCGTGACCAGACGTCACCTTCGATTTCGGTGTCTCGGATGGGCTCGACGATCTCGAGCTGTCTGCAAGATCATCAAAGTTGATGGTTTGGCTCCTACGGAAAACCATCTTCTGCTTAGACGACAGCGACTGTTCTTTTGGCGGGTCGTTGCTCTTGAATAAGTTAAAGAACCCCGACAGTGGTCCATTGCTGTTAGATTCAGCTGAATCAGACGGTATGTCTTCGACGAAGGGTGTGGGGACAGAACGAAGACTGGCCCTATCGTCCTCGATAATTGCTGTGTTGGAGGGCTGAGGCACCTCAAGAGCATTCTCCAGAGGAGTTGTGGCATCCGACTCTACCTGGCGGCTCTCAGGGGCAAGTTGCCTCTGGCGAGGACTAGCCATGTTGGCACCCATCAACTCGGCCCATCCGAATCCGACTACTGTCTCCACGAGTCCAGCATCTCGCCGTGCCTTCTCCACACGACCCAAGCCTTGCCAATCGAGGAACAGGAGACAGCTCGTGCGAAGAGGAACAATACCGTCGTTGACAACGTTGGAGTACACGGTACGGTTTCGAAACTTCTTCAGGGCCTTGTGTGCGGGTCCCGTCGGTAGGATCCTCAGCAGCGGTTTCGATTCAGGCTGTGACTCTCCATAGACCTTCTTATGTGCCGACTCTCCCAGGTTACCCACTATGGCTCCCCAGCCACTCCGCGCAAGCGTTGGAGCTCTCCAAGTCAGACCCAGATCCTTTCCAGTTCTGCCAACGAGACCAAAGTCCAACGCAAACTTGACATACATGGGATTCTCGTTGCTTAGCCCTAGATAGGGCGACGCCAACGAGATGAAGTTGATAGGTTTGATGAGGTCGAAAAATTGGGGAGAGTGCTTTTGAATATATGCCACCGCATATGTTTGGACCGGGCCGCCTAGGGAATGTGCTATAAAACTGATGCTGGTGATTTTATATGGCCGTCTATGCGCTTCCAAGTGTTCCGGTAAGCGATCAGAAAGCACAGTACTGTGTTTGTGCGCCGGTTTCACATTGGGGTCGGCCTTATCGGCCCCTTTGTTGACCGGGAGTATCGACTCGGCTGCCCCCTTTACTGATGGAAGGAATGGCTGGTCTGGATATGTCATGGAGAGAATGTATCTTGCAAGCCGTTTGCCGAGATACTTAATCCCCCTCTCGGTTTTCGTGGCGTTTCCAGAGTAGCCCCGTACAATAACTTCCTCGTCATCATCGTCATCGTTGTTTTCATCTTCTCTTTGGTCGTTGACTTCCGACGTTGCTGTTTCCGTAGATTTCTCATCTTCGGGTTGAGAATCCGCCTTGGCGTTTGACAGCCTACCCCTGGCAAGCCGTTCCTTTGCCCGTCGCGCCTTGGCATCCACCTTGGCTTTTCTTACCGCAGCGTCGATGCTCTCTTTCATGAACAGCATGTCTGCACCGAGGTTGCTGTGCAGGCCATGCGTCAAGACCACCAGATGGACTTTTTTCTGCTTCCGCGGCATGTGGTGTTCTTTCGTCTCCGGATCACCCGTCGTCACCATGCTCTCGACGGGCTCGTCGGCACCAGCGCCAGCACCAGAATGTCCATCTGCTCGAGCTGCGCCTGCATCGTCCCAGCCCGGTAGCCTCGGGGTATTCCACAGAGTGGCCGTATCCTCAACCTTGACGTGCACCGCCCGCGAAAAGACTCCCCGAGGCTGCGCTGGGTGGTGGCCGTCCTTGGCTCCCACGCTCTGTTGGTGGTCACTCACCTTTCCAGGCTGCGGCGCCTGAGTCTGCCCTCCCATGACGGCACTTGAGTTGCTCAGGGTCAGCGACTTTTGGTCACGCGCCAACACAACCTCATATCCCACGGCCGCCGACGTTGAGAAGATGACCTGCGAAGAGACCTCGATGACCCAGCTAGCGCTCTCTTCGTCGTGCTCAGGCGCCTTTCCGAAGCCGCCATGCCGGCCGAGCCCCGCGCTCTGTCGGATGTCGTCGGGAACCACGAGCTCGCACTCCCAGCCGCCGCCCGCCTTGACCATGGGCTCGAACTCAGGGACGCCATATCTCTGGGGATTCTCAAACTTCTCGTTGGGGTCGAAGGCGGCCGGGTATGCGGCGGCGGCGAGGTTATATGGCCCGTGGACAAAGGCGGCGCGAAGGGCGATGGCCGAGGTGTTGCGCACGCGCAGAAACAGCTTCTCTGGCGACGGCAGGATGCGGTCCTGCGACGGCGTATAGGTGACTGTGTAGCGGACGACCTCACCGATCTTGAGGCTCCCGATCTGGTGGAGGAGAAGCATCTTGGCGTCGGGGCCGCGCGCGCGTCGACCGGCGGCGAAGAAAGAGGGCGGAAGACGGAGGACGGAGGTCGGAGGACGGAGGGAGAAGGGGGTTTACTCGGAGCTGCTTGACGTCACCATATCCGGCGCAACGGTAGACGCAGGGCGCAGTAATAGGATGGTAGGAAAAGGAGGAGCTTAGGTGGTGCGACGATGCTACATGCAGATACGGCAAAGGGAGACGTCGACGGAGCAAGGTGAAGCGTGGGAGAAGGCCCGCGCGATCCGTGGGAATGGAAACTTGGGAAACTCGAGATGCACAATGACGGCAAGCTCAGAGCCTCCCTCCCTGTAAGTGTGCCTAACTGCTCACCCCCAATCACAATCTTCAGCGGACATGCCCATCGCTATCGGCTGGCGCTCTTGGCGGGGATGCAGCAAGCCTCCAACGGTCCCCTACATGGCTCGGTTCGCTGTAATTGTCAATTTTATAGGGCCCGGGCCCCCGAGGACGCTCCCGTCACACGACCGCCACCTGGACGCCTCCAGCTCCGGACCGTTTGTTAGCCCCGCCAGTGGAGGGCTCTGGACGTTGATCACGTACATGTAATTACTGGACATTGGATGTGTGAATGTCATCAGCCCACAACCCACGATGGATCGATATCACGGCCTTCTCAATCTCGGCAGTTTTGTCAGTCACAATAATAAGCCTATAGTTTCTAGACTTGAAAGCAGCTAAACTGAGTGGAATCTCTAGTAAAGCAGCGTACACGTCTCTCAGTCTCTGTAGGTTAGGTTATCCATCCGAGCATCAAATCTGCCCTGGCTGTGCTGTCTGTGTCTGTCTGTCCTATCTTACAACTTATCTCATATGCAAATGATAAATGGCCTTTTCCCCCAAACCAAGTATCAACTCCTTTCCCAGAAATGCCTGCGTAAGCATCCAAGCCTGCGGAATAGTAAATATCGTCGTAATAATGGAAGTCGTCAACGTTGCTCGCGAGAGCCTCAATATGAAGTCTGGGCCGAAGCCTTTGCCAATTCCCCCTCAGGATCCCCCGGCTCGACCCATTTCCTCCACACATCCACGCGCCCCATACCTACACCGCGGCCGTTCACGCCAGCCAGTGTCGACGCTTTGGGCGGCGAGCTTTGCCGTCTGTGTCTTCTGCTTCTCGAGCCGTGGCTGCGCTGGGACCCTATGTCCTCGTATTCGTCGGTTTCTCGCTCGACAATGACCCGCTCGCGCGTGCTGCCGACGTTGTTGTACATGCCGTCGCTGGCCATGGGCGGGATGGGCGGCGTGGGAGGAGTTGGAGGAGGAGGCATGTTCATCGGGGGAGGCATTCCCATGTGCGGCGGCATCCCCATCGGGGGCGGCATCCCCATCGGGGGCGGCATCATTGGAGGTCCCATATGATGGTTCATCGCCCGAGGTTCCATATCCATCGGGTTCATCCCGCCTGATGCTTGACGGCTTTCCGAGAATCGGTCTGCCAGTCGCCTCTCCATCGATCCTCCTCTCATTCCCCGAGCTCGACTAACCCCAGCGACGTAGTCACCTCCCGAGTTCGTTCTCTGTAAATCGGGACGACCTGGCGGCGCTGGAGGCGGCGGGCCTCCACGGCCTCGTCGCCTGTACTGATCGTTCATGAAATGTCCCGATTTGTTTCCAATTCCAGCCACTTCCGTGATGCCATTCAAGCGGCCATATCCGTCGTCTTCAGCCTCAAACTGCATCCTCCGCGCCATTTGTTCATCTCGCTGCTCTTGTAGTCGACGATCCATGATCTCTTCGTCAAAATTCTGCAATCGTGGGCGGGAGGGTCCAGGTGGTGCTCGATGCCCTCTTGGTGATGGCGGGCCATCGGAAGGGAACACATCTCCGAGATCCCCACGAATAGGGGGTATCGGTATGTTCATGTGGTCAAGTCGGTCAGAGTCGACCGAGTCGTAGTTGAACCATGGGCAGTCGCAATTCTTCCATTTAGTGCCGCATATCATACAAAACTGGGCACCACATCGACTGCAACGCGTTAACAAAACACCCACTATTGACAGGAGATAGAAAGTGGAATTGGAACACGTACCAAGTCATATGGTTGCAGCCTTCCTTTAGTTCAACCATAACCTTGCACTTGTAGCAGCGCTTCCAGCCTTCATCCTGGGCTTGCTGAAGAAATCTTGCCGTTTCTTCGTCTTTGGGGCAGTCTTTATTGTAATGCCACTTACCGTTGCAGGCCACACAGACTCGCGTCTTGCAACGATCGCAGCGAGCGGCCTTTCGCCCCGTCTCGCGATCGCGATATATACTGGATGGCTTGATCCACTCGCCGCATCGTCTCGAAGGGCAATAGAGCCGGTTGCGAGTGGAGAACTCGGCAAACTTGCGATTCCATGTCTTCTTGAAAGAAGTGTCAAATATTCTCTCAACGTGGCGTAGCGGAATGTGGTCCGCAGCACAGCATTTAGGTGGCATATGTTGGGGGTCTGTCACTGATAGCTTAAACTGTCGCTTCATGCAAGAGTTGCACCAGCGGTGCCCGCACTTGAGCTTGGCGCACTTGGTCGACGGGAACTCCTCCATGCACGCCACGCATTCGTATCTAGGTATAAAAGTCAGGCCTCTATCTTTACCGTGGGCTGGGGAGCTTACAGTCTAGGTGGTCTCTCCGGGGAGGCCGGACGAGATGAACCCCCGAAGAAGCTCAGGCTTTTGAGGAGGCTAGGGGGCCGCGAAGATGATCTAGATGGCTGTTGCGAGTTGCCGGTATTAGATCGCCGAAGCCGGCCTTCGCGGCCATCGCGGCCATCGCGGCCATCCTCTCTCGCGTCATAAACCTTTGTGCTTCTACAGATTCCAGTCAGACCAAGCCAGCGGGGCGGGGTGAGGCGCGAAACCAACCTTCTGGAAGCCACAGGCGGCCGAGAGTTCTCGATTATACTCGAGACTCTCGGTGGGCCCCCGTGCCTTGGAGAATCGCTGACCTCGCGTCTCAGTAAGGGTCGGTGGACTGGCGAGGTCCGGTCGGGCGAGGAATGGTTGTATCGCATATCCATCTCCTCGTCCGACGGCGGCCTCTCGTGCCGCCTTCTATGTCTCCTACCCTCGGAAGAACCTATATACTCGTCGCGGCTCGAACGTCGGTGTCGCCGGTGCCGTCGTCGGCTGTCTACTTCCTCCAATACTTCAATCTCAGCGTCGTCACAGCCCTCTGGCCCTCTGATGGATATAGGTGACGCATCTCTCTGGTCTCGGGTTGGCCGCCGCTGTTGCGGGTTATAAGCCGGACTACGCTCTCGTTGCCGCGAATGCCGCCAGCCTTCAGATGGGTCGTCGTCTTTGTCACCTTGTTCGTCGTCGTCGTCATCGTCGTCTTCCTCGTATACCAAGATCTCGGAGGGCCTCCTATACGCATCTGTTGCGGCTTGGTTCGAGTGCGGTGGCGGCGGCATCGTGGGCTGGGATGCGTCCAAGCTCCTCGGGCTCCTCCTGCGGCCCCTCGAGGGCCGATCGTCGGGCCTTTGTACTTGTTCGTCTCGTGGCGGTCTTTGGGGCAGCGAATAAGAGGTTTGGTCGTCCGGAGCGTACCAATCACGGGCTTCGGCGCGGTAGTGTCTGCGGCGGCCAGAGCGTCCGTCTCCCTCGTCGACGTCTCGTTGTACTCCCAGCCTCATCTTGAGGAAGCCCCAACGGCCAGCGTTGGGTCTCGACACGGCCACGGCGATGTTCAGGGCGGGCCTAGTCGGTTCGGCGGGATGGCTCGGTAGGATGGCTGGAACTTTGGGAGGGTGGACAACCTGCAATCTGGTGCAGTTCTGGTTCTGGTCACAAGCGGGCGGGCCACTCAGCGATGTCCACGCTGGGCGAGCGAGGGCATCGTCGGGAGCTGATTGGAGTTGGACGGTCGATCATGCATGGCCGCCGCAGCGTCACGTCGGGCGAGAAGCACCTGAAGGCAACCACCTGGAGCGTATGCCGAGTTGGGCCGCCAGACTACTCCAGAGCGACTTTAGATGGGAATGGATGTCGGGGCACAGGCGCTTAAGTCGTGCTCAGGAGTGCGGTCCAGCCACAGCGAAGGCGTCTGTCTGCCAAGGGTCTGTCTGACGAGAGTAGGGCTGCAAAGGTGCTGCATAGGCTCGCATAGATTCTGTAAAGATGCTGCAGCGATTCTGTGAGGGCGTTCAAGGAACAAAACGGGCGGTAAAATGGAGGTTTTGCTTGTCTGCGTTTGCTTCGGTTGAGTAATCTGCCGCTGGGGGGGAGGGACGCGGATGTTTGGGCGCGGTTTATACCCAAGTCAGCCCATCGAATCACTCACCAAGGGCTGTGTGCGCCATTCCCCGCGTGCACCGTCCAGATAATATCTCGACGTCACTGTGCTGCTTGACAACGACTGCAAGGCCTCCATGGACTGAATCATACGAGATGCTGGTGTCCGACAGACTTTTATGGCGACGTTTAGCTGAAGCTTGCCGGTGGTTGGTGAACTTGGTGACGGGCCCACGGTGCGCGTGGGACGGGCCCTGATCGACAGCGGGCTAATGAGCCTGCTAAGAGCCTGCTAAGGGCCTACTAACACCTGCTAACACGGACAACCAATGCATCAGCCACCACCCAGCGCGCCATCGTAGAGTCGGTGTAGTGTCACGTGCATCCGCCGGGGTCTTGAGCGTCTCCTGAGCGTCAGCTGCGCCTTGAAAATGTAGCCTGCCTCTCTTCCCCTCGTGTGGTTTGCCGCATGTGCAACAAGCCAGCCTGACGAGTACCTCGTGTGGGCTGCCTAGGGCTGCTTCTTGTGCTCGGGTGCCGCCGACGAATGACTGCGTAGTGAGACCTTTCACGGCCTTGTGAGTGTGAGTGTGTGTGACCCTGGAAATCCCCCCAGGCTAAAGTCCGCTAACTTTAAAGCGTCTTCATAGCCTTCAATGATGATGGGTGGGGGTTGGGGGTTCCCGTCTCGTTGGGGATTCGGGGGTCCGCCGGACTGTGGGGAAACCTCTTCGGAGCACTTCCGGAACACCTCCGGCCGAGCCGCCCCGACTAGTGGGCCGTCCCTCGTCGGTCCGGTCCGGCGAGAAGCCCGCCATCCACTGATCCTTTACCGATCCATGCGGCAGATGCTTCCCTGACTTCATAGCAGTAACTCGTGCCTGCTTGTGACATATAGTTTATTTCCAGTGCGTTCCGTTTCCTCGCCTTCCCGTAACATAGCAGTTTCTCAATCCAAGTCAAACGTCTGTTTTTAGTTTCGTACCTTAGTTTGGTGGAATGTCACACATCACATGCAGTCTCCGCCTAATCCACGATCAACTGCCAGGGTTCACGAGCACAAACACAGCCTTGCGTGTTTTCTTCACGACAAGTCATCTGGATGCTCAAAGAGATTCACATGGCCTCGATTGGATACTTATAAAAGGCATCGGCCCAATTGTGTAGCTGTTTAGACCCCTGCTCTTGTGTGGCTTCGACATGATGCATCGTCAAGCGCGCCAGCAGTAACACGAGTCCAGATATTTCGACTCGCAAAATAGTGTAATTCCCGATTAGTCGAGATACACTAGGCGAGGGTTGTTTTTCTCTCCAATTCTTTCTCGTGGAGCATGCCATTTCTTTAACGATCGACGTAAGCTCACGGATCGTAGCATTCCGTACTCCCCAAGCCCATCAGCCCACCAAGCATATGAGCTGCCAAGTTTATATCTTGATTGTTCTTCAAAACAACCACAAACTCAATCAAAACCCTTAAGCTGATTCCATATTATGGTTGCGGTGGGTGAAGGAAGGCGGTTCATCGGTCCGAAATGCCGCGCTCGGGCAAATGACCCACCTACAACAAACATTGAACTAGGCCCTATTTCGCAATGCCGATGCTACCCCGGATATTCCTGCACCCCAGATGGCCTGCTGTTATGCGTGACCAATCTCCTCGGGGACAGTTCTGGGGAAATTGAAGCTCGGATTACCGAGGTGCAAGTCTGCAGCCCGAACCGCCCAATCATGACTGAGGGAATCATTCTCAGACTCAAGTACTCCAAAGTCCACAACTTCAGTAGGGTGCTGCCTCATGTAGTCGTCCTATTGGTTGTTGGAAATTTGTCGATGCCACGTTGGGACGGAGAAATGGGTAGGTCGGATGGTTGAGAGGGCGTCACTCAAACTAGGTTCACGCATAACCTTGACGGTTACAAGACCGGAAAGAGGTTGTTTGCGAACCAAATGGAGGCATGGCAACAACTCGGCTTCATTAGTTCGGCAAGTGCCCGTGCCATGGCCGTAGTTCCATGGTGTTCGGTGTCTGTGTGTGCGAGATTCGTTGTTTGTGTCATTGAGACGTGACCCTAGTCATCACTCAGCCGTTCAGAAACGCTCGCCTTCTCACTTCGGCTTCTTTGATGATTTCCGAGCCCAGCCGCAAACTCGGAGCCAGAGACGCGTATTGCTCGACTTCTAAGATTACGTCGTTGATAATCTGATCTAGAGCCTCTCGGTGAGGCACCAGTGTAAGAAGTATACTGAGTAGAGAAGGTGACATGGATGCCCCCATGATAAGCAATGTTTGCGAAACCATGGACAGTGCCCCTTGCCATATGTAAGGCATGTGTCCAGCATGACTATTACAGAAGGTTAGCCAGTCCTAAAGGAGTGAAGCAAAACCGCGACACGGTCTGCAACGTTCCGGTACGCACTGTTCAACGACATGCTCTAGTTGTCGTATACACGCCTCTAGGCATTTATGGCAGTTTTCCCGCACAGCAGGATCCAATACTGCCTGCTCGTTGTCCAAAACCGCCAGGATATACGGGCGGTATATGATAGTTCGGCATGCAAAGAAGCGTAATCGAAGGACAGCTTGTACAGGATCCTGAAGCACGGTTCGGGTAAAGGGGAACTGAAGCGGCAACGGTAAACTCTCGTACCACTGGGTTAGTTGATAGTCGAGTTCGCCAACCACAGGTTCCAGGCTGGTCGTTGATGCCATGGAATCTTTCGAATAGATTAGTTGGCTTACCCTATTCAAAAGTCGACGGAGCGCAATTTCGGCCAGAAAGTACCAAAGCTCATCTCGTCCAACTTGCTCTGACTCTTCTCCTTCAAAACCACCAGGGAGACCAACATTTTCCTCAAATTGTACAACGCCAGAGTGAGGCAAGTCCAACTCTGCAAGCAAGTCGCTTTCAAAGAGCAAGGCATTCCAGTAGATGCGCTCAACTAACTCTCTTTGGTGGGGTTGGATTCGACTTGGAGCCATTAGAAGCAGCTGAAGCTTTGTGCTGGTGCTGCAAAGGAGATTCCATGCCTCCATAGGCCGGACTAGGTAAAATAGGTATGCCGCAGCGAGCAGATGACACTGTGCAGCTACCACGCTGTTCGCAGTCATCATCCCAGGGAGAAGGGACCACGCGGCCGTGAAGTATTGCAGTCCTGGTGGGTCTTCCAGTGGAACTATCCGCGAGATGCTGCCGCGCAAGCTAGCTTGCCCCAAGGCTAAGACAAGCAGCACAATACAGCTCTCAGGGCCTTCTCGAAACCCGTTCGATAAAGCAGTTCGATACTGGCTGCGCCATGTATAAGGATTGACGCAGGCGTACCACACATTGACTCGTTCAAAGTAAGCCTCGATGTAAGCCTGCGTGTTAGACAGGTCAACGCAAGGAGTTTTGGTCAAAGAATGAAGAGGTTCCCGTGCCATCTCCAGTTGCAGCAGGATCTGAGGATCATATGGTTGCGACACTAAATCTCTGATCAAAGGCCACTGAAGTAAATGCATGGCAGCATTGGTGTGGACCTTTGGCATTGTTGAGATATTGGTACCAGTAGGCTGAGCGGACCATGTGCCGAATCCCCCATTCGGGATGACGGACACATAACTGGAATTGGCGGCCATCAAAACGTTGTCACCACTGAGTCCAGTGCCATTGCTCATCGAGGGCGAATGTTGTGTCAAGTTGATACCGTTTGTATGGCCATTCACCATGTTCATCTGTAAAAGGTTTTCGATATGGTTGAGGCGCTCGAGGATCAGCTTGTCGCCCGCGTCCAGTTTGATGCCAGGTTCTCGATAGACGCACTCGGCCCCCAGCTCCGTACACAATTTGCACTTGGGCTTCGTTCCATCGCAGCGGGACTTCCTTGAGCGGCATACCTCGCACTATAACACTAATCAGCATGCAACACCGATTGGGCCAAAGACACCTCCTATAACATACAGCAATGGTGGCTCTGCGGCGGGGATAATCGACTCCCGCATCTGTGTTCCTCCTCTTTAGCGGGTTCATGCCATCTTCGCTCGAAACTCTTTGAGCGTCGTTGGACATATTCTCCGCCCTGTTGTCCGAGGACTGCGACAAGTGCCGTGACTTTTGTGCGGCACCGAGCATACCGTCTCTGCTAAAACTGGGTGCGCGTTGCGCCTTGTAAGCGCCGGATGGCTTGACGCCAGTTGTGGCCCCATTGGGCATGGGCGCCAGGGATGTAGACGGGACCTCAAACGTGAAGTTCTCGCGCGATGACAGTGAATAGCGTATGTTGGAAGTGCCCGAAGCTGAGTGTGGAGAGTCGTCCGTCGACGACGGTGACATGGCGTGAGATCTTAGTCTGGGCCTGGTGGAAGCCGTGATGAGCGAGGCCGCGTCTCCTCGAGCAGACGGCGCAGCGGAGGAATTAATTGATGTTCGAATTGGCTCCGTGAGGAGGCTGAGGCGAACCGTGAGATGGTCCCGGAATGTAGAAGTGTCAACGAAAGGACATGTCGGGCGCAATCGAGGGGACGGGATCTGGGGATTTGCGAATCAGATGATAGATTGCGACGCGCGTGTCGTCGTGCTAGATGCCGTGAGCCTTTGGGAGCAGATGCTTGAGCAGACTCGGCGACGTAAGGCAGCAGATCAATGAGAAGCTGGCAGCAGGTGATGCGATGAAATCTATTTGTTGAAAGACCAGAAATCAAATGAATGGCCTTGATCAACGGTCGGCACGGAGGAGCTATGGTTATGTACCGGGGCGGCAAGGACCAGGGTTGGGAGACTGCTGACCCCAGACCCCGGTGTGTTTAGTGGTGGGATGGGAGTCGGAGTAGGAGGCGGAGGTGGAGCAAAACGGACGCGATGCTGCGGGCTTGTTGGAGCGTCTGGAGGAGGCCGTCGGTGGTGTGCCAGAGTTGGCCATGGGCCGTCCATTTTCGACATAGCAGTGACTAGCCGAGTGTGTTCCCAATTAAAACGATCAAGGGCTTTGTGAGGGGGAGCCATAGCATCCATGAGGTAGCATCCATGACATGAATGACAGCCAAGGGCCGTTCTAGCTTCGACGGTGGCGTCTGGAGAAGGGCCCGAGCCCAGTTCATCTCGCATTTCTCTCTTACTAAGAGGTTGGTGAGCAGAGTATCTGGTGTAGTTTGCAATCATACCTAGAGATGGCTTCGTAAATGGTGGTTCATCTACGTTGATCCTCCACTCTTAGTAACAAGAAATGCCCAAGTTGGGCAAGGTCGAGCCAGCGTTTCCGCAAGTTGGTACTTGAAGACGGGAGAGCCAGCAGCCCGTATAACGGACGTCTTGGCGGGGAACCTGTCGCGAATTTTTGATATCGCCAGGGTTCTTATCGGAGAAGTTTGTGAATTCTGAACTCTTTGTCTAGAGTGGAATCCCAAGATTCTAGTAAAGTATGGGAGACTCTAGAAAATGTATGGTGTAGTTCTTGGTCGGTGAGTGTTGTTCAAGAGGTGCAAAGGTTAGCTGGGTAAGCGTGACAGTGCTTGTATTATTCTTAAACTGTACATGGGGTTTGAATGAGGGGTCTCCATGCACTGTGCGTGCTGCAGCACCCGAAGGGCAAGAGCGAACCGGTTCCCATTTCATCGTCGCCCTTGGGGCCCTTGTCTTCCTCCTCAACTTCATCAACTTCGAGTTTTTCAGGTGAAACTCATCACAATGCATCTTATTAAAGGACTACCATCGCTCAGCGCATACACATCAATACGTAATATGCTCGCCCTATTTCGAGAAATATAGCATACCAACAAGTCATGTCACGACGTACTTCCCTAGTCAACTCGCATGAACTCTGCACCGAGGTCCCAAAGATCGGAAGGGCTGCATTCGAGACTAAGACTCCCCTGAGCATCAACAAACGTACCTCGATGTACTCTTTTCAGGCACCGTCGCATGATACACGAAACCAACGGCCCGAATAAGAGGATTAATCTATGCCAAAACGTGGCAGCCCATCCACCACCGTTCTGTCCAAGACCTGACGCACACTGACAACACTGACGCACTCTCCCAGTCTAGAACCCCATCATGCGATATACCGTAGTAGATGCCTTGCTTTCTCCGGGGAACGCATCGGCATGCAGATAACGGGCCTGCTTCCCCTGGTGGTGTTGACCACAGACGTCACACTCAAGTACGGTTCAACAGAAGTCGTCAGTTTCTACATCTGCACACTACTAGGTAGCTTTTACCCGGATGCAAAGGACCTTGGAGCCGTCGATGGCCAGCACCAGTACGCCTTTACTGGCCGCTCTTCGTACCGCTGAAACTCGTCTCTGGTTCAGTGGACACCATGTCTCACCCCATGCGCGGGGACGCACGCGCACTGTCATGGGCCCGGAGAACACTTCGCGCTGCGCCGCTCAGCTTTCCCTAGCAGTTGGATCGTCCAGTGCCTGCGCGCTTGAACAAGCATGTTACAGACGAGGTGAACACTCAGAAGAGTAGCATTGTGATTGTGGCTTTAAATGCCGGTATGCAGAGTTGCATGCTACCGCGCCCACAGGTCAATGCCGGAGATTGACGGGAGCCCAAATCAACGACAACCCGGGAACCCTGGACACCTCTGCCCGGGCGGCTTGAGGACCGGTTACTTGGTGCTGTTATCTGTTGGGGGTTCTTCTGTCATGTTGAACCGGAAGCTAACCGGTGAATTTTACAGTCGGGTATCATTCTGAGTATGCTGACAGGATTTTGCTGCCTTTTGCTAGGAAAATGGCAAGAACCATCACACCAAAGGTTGTAGCGAAGTAATGCTAAACGTTTCACAATCTAAACCTTGCGATCCTTATTTTACTTGCCAAGTTATATACAGTGGCCTATACACAGCGCCTCATGGCTGGCTTTGGAATATATACAGCAGCTCCAAAAGCCCTCCATGTCAATCCTTCCAGATTGTCTATTCGTTGAATACCACAGCCGTCACCTCGCCCGCAATATCAGCGTGGGCAACAAACTTGCCCAACAGGCCCGTCGCCACGTCTCTTTCAATGACAACGACGCGGGCATCATGCTGCATACCCACCGCCACAAGCGTACCGGCCTTGTTCACCGAGAACTGGCGGGGGAATTTCCCGCCGCAAGCAGTCTCCTGCACGAGCGTCAGACCGCCCGTTGCCTCGTCGATGGAGAAGGTGAGGATCGGGTCCGAGACGATGGTGGCAGTGCTGGCCGGGTCGAAGCTCGGGATCGTGAGCGAGTTTTCACCGCGGGAAGAGATGATGAGGAACTTCCTGTCAGGCTAGATTTCAAGATTAGCTTGGGTTGCGACTGGATCCTCGTATGCGGTCCACTCACAGAGACAACAACCTCGGCGGCGGCTGCGCCGGCGGGAACAGCCTTGCCCTCGCCGTGCGTACCGCTGGCCCAGATCTGCTCAAACTGAAGAGACCCTCCAGTATACACAACCTGGTAGCCGATGAGCTCGTTGGACAGCTCGGTCACCAAGTACATGAAGGTCTTGGTGCCCTTAACCACAAAGGCAGCGTGCCTCGGTCCGCTTCCATTAGCGACGACAAGAGGCTCATGCGCGGTGAGCTTCTTGCTCGAATTGCTGATGGAGTAGACGCGCACGAGGTCCGCGCCCAGGTCAGGGACGACGACAAACTGACCCTTGGGGTCCAGCACGGCTTGGTGAGGATGGGGAGAATCGTCGTGTTCCGCGTCCTTGGTGAAGGTCTCGATCTGGACGTTGCGTAGGTTGGACTCGTCGGTGATATCCCAGGTGGAGAAAGCCGAGCCACCGCTGCAGACAGCGTGTTAGTTCAATGTTGCATATCGTCGAACACACGAACAGGGAACATACTAGTGAGCCACCGCAAGTCCATGTCTGTCCTGGCCATACACAACCGCGCAGACCGGTCCATACGGCACATCAACCTTGCTGAGGGTAGACAAACTTCCGTCCCCGTTGGTCTTGAATGACGACAGCGCGCCCTTCGTGCCGTCCGTGATGCCCTCGTCAGTGCAGTACACTGCCTGCCTGGCCGCATCGACCGTCAGCCACGAGGGACTCTTTCCGCAGCCGGTGGTAGAGCTGAGGACCTCGAGGCCTCGACCAGCAGCGCTCTGCGTAAGGTTCAGCGTCGTAACGATTC
The DNA here is from genome assembly GCA_014621405.1 of Stylonectria norvegica. Classification (NCBI taxonomy): domain Eukaryota; kingdom Fungi; phylum Ascomycota; class Sordariomycetes; order Hypocreales; family Nectriaceae; genus Stylonectria; species Stylonectria norvegica. The sequence goes on along the minus strand of JAANBC010000097.1, from coordinate 42,772 downwards.
CGCTGTAGGAAGACACGTAGAGGAACTCAGCCTCGACGTATCCGCCCATGGCGAGCAGCGAGACGAGCGCCGTGGGGATGACGTTCTTGACCATGGTTCCGGAGAGCGGGGTGTAAGTGTAATTGAGGAGGGAGACGCCGAAGAGAAATGCGATGAACAGAACAGTTGAGACGGCGAGACATCGCGCTTTAAATCCACGTTGACCCCCAGATCGCCGCGCTTCCAGACGGATAGACCCCATATTCGCTCGATGAAGAAGGTCTCGTCGGCGGCAGATGTTCATCTACACGTTACCCTAGCGCTGAAACAGTTTGCCTAATCGAGTAAGAGGAGCAGGGCTCCGGCCGGCGCGCCCCCGTCGGCTCCGGTTTTGGCTTTGCGGGGGCCCGGATGAGCAACCTTATTTGCCGTGTCTCGCTCTGCTACCTCAACTCTAAGCATAGCATATGTGCATGGCAGGCCGGACAGGATTAGGTGGGGGTTAAAGCCATTCCTTTGATGGGGGATGGTGCGAAATGGTCGGTGGAAGAGGTGGTTTGTAGGTGGGGGACATCCTTGTAACATGGCAATATAGTACTTTACGTTTGAGCTGAACGCCAGCCTCAATGGTGGGACAGACCCAGGGGCTGGCTGGATTGTTTAATATATTACGCCATGGGCCTAACGGTGATGTTCACCCGACTTCGCCGAACTGACGGTTGAGGGCACGACTACGTTACCTTGATATTCTTATTCTTCTGCCGTAGACTCGTGGGGGTCATCGTCATTTTCTACATACCTTAGGTAGTTGAACGGTTGGAGGGATCTTGCTGATCTGTTCCGAGTGCCACGGAAGGTCAATTGAGTTACCAGGATACCCGTGTCAGAAAGACTATAAAGCAGCAAGCTTCTTCGGCACAATACGCCGCGCTTTATTCTCGGTATCCAGTGGTATCTTGTATTTATAAGCCCTAGAGCTGGTCGGGAAGGTCTCGTTGAGTTGAGGCAACCCTCCCCTTAATCCAATGTTGAATCGCAACCTCAGCCCTCGAACGAGATGCTAAACGCCATTTTAACAATCACTGCTTCGCCCTAACCCCCCGAGTGATTCCTCCCCCCTCCGCCACTTCTCTCATCATGCCTTTGCAGCGGCGAACTCCTCTGTCGCTGGCGTGCTCGTGCCTCTAGAGCGGGACATGCTGTACGGGGCCTACGGGGCGGGTGTCAGTCGAGGTGTTCTCTCACACGGCGAGATCGTAGGGACCGAGGCTGAAACTTGACTTACCAGCACTTCCTTGGCGTTGCAGATTCGCCACGCCAGCCGCCGCACGTTTCCGTCGGCGGCCACCACCGCGGGCGCGAACTCAAAGCCGAACATCTCCCGGATGGCATAGACGATTCTCTTAGCATACTTGCCATCGCGCTCGACGTGTCCGCCAAAAGGCTCATCGGCCTTGTTAGGTGCAATGTCCGGGTCGCGGTCCAGACAGTTTTGGATGACGGGGATGAGAGCCGACTCGACGGCCTGCTCGTACATGCCCTTGGTGTCAATATCGACGTCTTCTTCGTCAAACTTCCCTATGCGGATCTCGAACGGCTCCGAGATGGTCATGGCGTTGTGGTTCCCGTCGTGGTGATAGCGGAACTCGAAGACGCCTTGGGTCCACCAGAGCTTGTCTCCTTGGAACAGTACCTCACCTTCAACCATGTCCAGATCGGTCGGGTCGGTCTTTTCCACTGGGTGTTCCTGGACGGCGATGCTGCTATCTGCTGTTAATGCGTCGTATAGCCCAGCGTTTGTCGGAGCCCACCGGCCGAGCGAGGAAACCTCAGTCGTGTCCCTAGAACGATTGTCTGTAACCATGTAAAGCCCAATCCAGTCCTTCTTGCTGTGGTGGGCGGGAGCCGACCACTTCACCCTGAGAGGAGCACCGTACTCGTAGATCATGGTCTTCACAGGCTTGGGGAATCGGCCGGTCAAGCTCTCCTTACCAGTAGCCCTCTCGTTGGCGAACGAATGAACTAATGGCGAGCCTTCTACAGTGAGCGAATATTTCTTGGGGTTGATGCCCGCCAGGTCCGGCGAGATTCTGGTAATTGTGAGTCTTGCGGGAGCGATGTTGAAGAGAGCCGATGTATCGCGGACAATGGTCTTGACACCTGAAGCAAACTTGGGCCGGGCAGTATCGAGAAAGTCTTCCACAAACTGGGTTGTATCATCGAGCACTCTGTCCATGTTCTCCTGCCATACCTTGATAGGAGGGGGTAGTGCACGTTTGATGAACTTGGTCAGGCCGGCCTCTCCCCGAAGAGTTCTACCGTAAACTTTCTGCATGTGTGGTCGCTCGATATAAGAAATGAAGTAGAGGGTGAGGATCTGGGTGACGAGAGCCATCAAGAAGATGGAACGACTCCAGGTAATCAGAGCAGCACCCCATACGCCAGCAGTTCCAAACACTCGTTCCGGGTTATTGAGGAATCGGTAGATGGACTTATACGTAAGCTTCGCTTGGTGGTCAAAGAAGAAGTCTCCACAGAACCAGCCGAATTCGCCTAGAGATTCATACACGCTGAATGCGGTCCATAGCTGAAGGGCAACCAGGCTGGCGCCAACCACGTGTTTGAGCAACACCAGTCCGTAGCCCCAGTCCTCGGGAGGGGCGTACATCTTCCAGCACGCGGCAATGAAGGAGGTGTTGCACATGATCATGCTGATGTGGTACAGGCCCTTCCACTGGCGCCAGGCCTCGCCAGCGGTCTCGCCGAACTTGAGGAAGTGGCGGGTCCACATCTTAGACTTGGACTGCTGGTCCAGAATGATGCCGAGGCCGAAATGGTACCAGACGCGCCAGATCATGGCGTGGAGCACGAACAGACCTTGCCAGACAGGCGTCGACGGCGCAACGAAGGTGAGAACGGCTACGTACAGGGGCAAGATGATGACCGTAACGTCAGGCACTCGGAAGAGGTCGATGTTGTTTAAGCCGACGAGATTATGAACCGGAGCGGGAGAGTTTTTATCGGAGGATCCGGGCTGTGGGTCGAAGTGACCCTCGAACGAAGAGGATGATGCATCGGCGAGCGCCGAGAGGTCACTTTGGCTCCGGGAGTTGGTGCGTTTCCGGGGTGGTGGAGGGTTGTAAATCTTCTCAATGTGCGGGTTCTCGACGATCACGAGGAATGCGAATTGAGCAAAATGAGCCAGAATCGAGATGAAGAGGACCTCGTAGCTGGCGGCCATCATAGAGATGCCATAATAGCCGGCATAGCCGATGGAGTACATCGGATGCGGCGCCATCTCAAACACGCCGTCAAAGGTCAAGTCCTGGTCAATGAGGTAGAAGAAGTCCCCCCAGTACCAGGCAAAGTCCTTGACGACTCGGTGGGCATCTAGCTTGACATAGAGATTGAAGGCGATCAGGGCAATGCCAACGGCCCATCGCGTGATACCCACCAACACGTTCTCCCCATCGGGAGTATGGCCACAGACGATGGCGAACAGGCAATACGACACGAAATCACACATCAAGATCAAGTCAACGACCCGGCGGAAGACCAACCACGTATTGTACTCGACGGGGGCTTTCTCGAACTGGTAGTCCTCGGGGATCTTGGCCTCGAGCTCTCGCTTGAGGAGGTTGTACAGCCATGGTCGCGGGTTCTTGCCGGTAGCCGGGTCCACGAACAGCTTCCAGCGATGGGCCCAGGTGATGAGACGACGGTGGTTGGACTGGATCTGGAGCAGGACGCCGATGCCAAAGTTGTACGAGGCACGCCAGAAGAGGAAGACGCAGGCGAAGACGGGTCGTTTCCAGGCCTGAGGAAGCAGGTAAGCAGCGAGAATATGAAGCGCCAAAATACCGAGGACCACGGCGTCGGAGAGGTTCTTGGGCTGGCGGGGATCGAGAAGCTGGGAGACCATGTCGTGGGTGGTGGGCACGATGAAGACTGTTTGGCATGTGATAGTCAGAATTACCGCCTTCACGCAGGCCGAGAGACTGCGGATGGGATTTACGCACCTGTGCCGTCCGGCGTCCGGCCAAATGTCTTCTGTGCCTTTCCGTCTCGGACATCTTCGACGGACACATCCTCATTATCGTCATGCGCAAGTGCCGCGTCGAGCTCGGCAGAAGCTGAAGATGAAGCTACCGGCCGTATTTGACGGTGCCGGAGCTCAAGCCGCTCCGACGGGAGATCGGCGGCGGTGCTCATGGCGGAGGGTGTTGGGCAGAAGAAACGAGACAAAACAGCTGGAGCTCAGAGGTGGACGTAGAGGTGAGGGACGAGATATTTGCTAGAGAGAGCTCAGTTGCGCGTCTCCATAGGCTCACCAATTATAAGTACTCCGGCTATGTACTAGCAGGTAGTCGTCGTAACGGCGGGTTGAGGCGGTTGGTGAAGGGGTCCAGGGTCGGGTGGATGCAATTGTTGGGGGGGGGGCCCTTTTGTGCGCGGTAAAGCGACGTCAGGGCTCCGCCAAGTTGCAGTCGGTCTGGAGATGCTAGAGGCCTAGAACAGGCCAAGAGTTCGCGGGATACGTCGCCAACTGCGCTGATGAATGTCTGCTTTCCGTGCGTGAACAAAAGAGCTCGTGAGGGGGATGAGCTTATTTGCTTGTTGGTGGTGTTGAGTGCATGTCAAAGGTGCAGTTTGGAGGCTGCAGGACTGCCGTGTAACTGGAAAAGGCGGGGCTGGTCCGGTTGGTTGTTGCAGCCATCTCGCAATTTCAGCCACAACGTCTACAACCCTCCGTAGAGTTTCGCACTGAGGGAACTACTACTACTACTACTACCAACGGTAGTATTCAATGGGCTCGGTCTAGGTCAATAACGATACGGCCATTCCTATTGCGTGCAGCTGTCGAGTAACCAGCAGCCAAAACCAACAGCATCTGGAAGAGGGGCATGAGCACATAACAAGTTGTCAACCCCTGAGAACCTGGAAGCAAGCAAACCGCCGCCGATCAAACCTCCTCCCCCTGCCCCTCAACTCTCAGTCCACTCGTCGCCCACCCGCACTGCAGAAACGGCTGCAGCTCGTGTAGATTCCGTCATGTCCAACGCCTGTGATAGGCGTCCATCACCACTAATAACCCCTCAGACGCTCTCGTGTAGCTAGAGAGTGGGGGTTCGGCAGAGCTTGGTGGCTAAGTAGTCTAGGTACCCGATGCTGGTGGGCCGTGGACAGCTAGAGAGGCAGATGGAACAACAAGCAACTTCAACTTTTAGCAATCAATGAATTTTTCAATGGAATTCAAACTTTCAACTACAGTACGAAGGTGTGGTGCTTGCTAGATATGGACGATCTTGGTTCATCCCCTCCATGATATACCAAAACCTTGCCTGAAGAAAATTGCCTAGTTTGATTGCAAAACGCGTTTTCGTCTTGCCAGTCATCAACCGACAATCTCCGGACCAGATCATCTATGCCTTCTTCGCTCCGGCGACTCGTAGCTTGTAATTTCAGAGATTTTCTATACATTGCATGAATGTAAAATGGTCCTGTCTTATGGGCGATACAACTATAACACGCGATGCTACCTCGGTTCTCCCATTTGATCAATGCAAACTGAGGTGAATATATTCTATAAGTATTCAAGTATAATGGGCAATGTTCAAGCCCTTCCCGGCGTCTCCTGTATGCGGTTTTGTACATCTCGCCCATCGTCCAGTCTTTACGTCCAGCCATCTACTACCTTCACCACGAGCTCCCTACAAAAGGGGCAAGTCCGAGTTTCCAACACATCCCCCAGATGCCCCTATTCAGCATGGCTCGTCACAGCAAAGACCTTACTCCCCTGACTCCAGCCGAGGAGAAGCCTCTTCCCCCTCCCCGCCCGGGCACGTCTGGCACGGAAGTGCTCCTCGTCACCAACCGCCGCCAGGCATCAGTTCGCTACCAGAAAGCCCAGCGGGCCGAGAAGGCGTACAGGGCCAAAAAGCGAGCCACGGCGGCACGCCACGATTTTCGGGATGCGAGGGGACATTTCAAGGAGTCGGCTCGGCACTTCAAGGATGGTGTCAAGACGGTCTTTGTGGTCGTCAAGTCTGTACCTTATATCTTTGGCGAGAAGAGGGAAGAACGGCGGATACAGGCCGACGAGAAGAACAAGGCGAGAGCAATAACGAAGAGGAAGAAGCTGGAGGAGAAGCTGGCTAAAGAAGCTGATGAGCTTGACCCTGAAGATGTTACGGTGTCTAAGGAGACGGTGGCCACCACTTGAGCAACCCAGGTGGCAATGGCCTTTGAAGTACGATTACTTTACATTTCCGTCATATTCAACACACGATCGTATTTTCTCTTATGTATTACTTAACACGAGAATGCCCTCATCTTTTCTTACTGTTAGCAATGGACACTTAGTCGCTGTCTTCTGGCGAATGGAGTTGACTTTTGGGTATTATCGTCGCTCGAATATATCCCTTTCCTCGACGAGGCAGCACCCCAATTTCTCGACTCGCCGTCGGGAGTTCCTGACTTTCAAATCCACCTACGACTGAACGACCCTCGGATTCAGAAACTGGATGGCGAATCAGGGCGATCCAATCTTCTCTTTTCTTATCGCGCACTCAAGTCAACGGCTCGATGTTGGTTCAGTTCGAAGATTACATAGAGGGATTTGTGCCCAAGAGGCAGTACTTGGAGGTGTATGTACCTACTCAGGGGAATAAAGTGGAGAGGACATGTCACGAAACGAAATCAAGCAGCTGTTATCGTTACCAACGATGAAGTATTTAGACATACGTTGAATCCTGGAGGTGAAACCCCCCAAGCGATGAATTACAGCGCCCCCTAAATATCCCATGACATGAAAGAAATGGCCTAAGTGGCGGCCTTCTTGGCGAACTCGACCCTGAGAATGAGATGCTTGAAACCATATCCGTCCATCTTGTTGCAAGCCTTGACGGCATCGGTACGGTCGGCGAAACTGATAAAGGCAAAGCCCTTGGCCATGCCCGTCTCCCTGTCTTTGGCAAGGAAGACTCTCGTAACGCGACCAAAGCGCTCGAACATATCGCGCAGCTCGTTCTCCTCGGCCATCTCGGAAACCTGGTATCGTCTGTCAGCACCGTCACCCTACCCAGCGCCTGCCGGGTATCACTCACGTTTGTGACACGTAGCGTGGCCAAGTCGTCCCGCTCGCCGTACTTGGAGCCACCCATCCGCTCTCCTGCCGGCCGGTCGCCACGCAGCGCCGGGGGCACATATGAGCCCTTCTTGAGACCAGCACCACCTGCGCCCGATGAGGGCTCGTCCATGCCGCCAGCATCGGAGCCACCGGTAGTCTCCCCAATCGGCGCCATGGTGTCCTTGTACGGACATCTGGCGGTGAAATGCTCTCCGTTGCAGATACGGCACTTGACCTTCTTGTCCTTCAGCTTGTCCTTCATGGCCTGCGCGTTGGGATCGGCAGCGTCGTCCTTGGCGTCCTTGCGCCAGTTGACGCTTGGTCGGAAGATGATGTTCTCACCCACAGTGGTGGTATCGTGGGCTGGTCCAGGAGGGTCCTTGGCGCTCTCGCCGAACTTGGGCCATGTTTTCCGGTCGGCGACGCGAGGGTTTACTGTCTCCTTGTGGGTAATGTATCGGACCCGGCGAGTCGTCTTGACCTTGTGGCCGTCGTCGTTGTAGCGGTAGCTGATGATGGTCTTGGTGCCATCTTTGTTGGAGATGGTCTGGATGGGGGGGAGCTCGGAGGAGACGACCTGATCCTCGATGCCATCGTTGTCGTCGGCCCAGTCGTGCCTTTTTGGTGGTGGGGTTAGTCAAATGGACGTAAGGTCCCCGGCCCATGCGGCACTCACTTGGGCTTGTTCGCTACTGCGGACGCCATGATGAATATGCCGTATCGGAAAGTCTTCTAGTGTATCGTCGTGACGCTTGAGATGGTCTCTTTCGTGGTTTTGCGGCTCGAAAAGCGCGGGGATCGTGATCGTGGGGTTTCTTGACGATGGGTGAATTTAATCACTTTTTCGTGGTGCGGAGGTTGTCATTGGTGGGGCGAGATACTAGCCACACCTCAGGCTCCAAGGTTGGCGAAGAACAACAGCCACATCCACTGTCACGTGATACTTGTTTCGTGGTCTGCATTTGGACTACTCCCTTGCCCTCTTTACAATCACCGTCATGATCACCTCTCGAGTTCCGGGAATGCTGGGCGCTTCTTATCGAAGCTTAAGTTTCACCTTCTCTGAATTGCCCCAGACCTGCCGGAGTTATCGGGCGCGAGTTCAACAGTGGCAATCGGAAACATCTGAAGATGGAGGAGATGTGGCGCAGACAATGGATGCGGATCCAGCGTGCTCATACTCCACTTCCAAATCCCCCAGCTGAAACAGTGCGTCAGCGAGGTTTCAAAACAACGACTACACATGCAAGACATTTCTGAACAGGTTTGAGTATCAAATCGTTGATCTATCAATATGGGAAAGCTTTTGCGATTCTCCGTTGTCTTGGGCTCGCTGGACAACTGGACCGTGGCAAGCAACTGCCAAGATATCACCGGCGATTCGGCAAGCCAAACCAAGGGTGGCGCAGCCCGTCCCTCGCCAATCCTGTCCACGTAATCGCCGACGCGACGTGTGTGGCGGGCACGGGACTAACTGAGACAGAGAGAGTTTGACACGGGGTTAACGACTTTAATAGCTACGTCCTCTGCGCCATTGTCGCTCGACTACTTTCTTTCCTTTCCATCTAACCGAAGTATTCCTGTCTCTCGACGTGATCTGCGCGTTCCTGGCGATATCGACGAACCTCTGCTTTGCCACCATCTCGCCCTCCCGCCCACATTTCGAGTCATTCCACAATGCCCTACAAACCGGATGATCCTCCCGCCTACGGTGCTCCCCCGCACCCTCCGCAGGCTGCATATGGTGGCTACCAAGATCCATACCAGCAGCAAGGCCAACAGGGCTACTATCAGCCGGGACCGCAGATGGGATACTACAACCAGCAACAAGGACAGTATCAACAGGGCCAGTACCCTCCTCAACAGGGCGGATATCAGCAGCAAGGATATCAGCAAGGCGGTTACCAGCAGGGTTACCCACAAGGGTACCAACCACAAGGTCACTACGGTCAACAAGACAACAGGCGGAGGAATCCTGGTTTGATGGAGGGGTTGTTGGCTGGTTTAGCCTGCTGTTGCTGTTTGGACTGTCTCTTCTAATCGGTCTGACTGGGAAAGATCCGAAGTTCGCCAACAACAACGACGCGGACAACGTGCTTTGCTCAACATCGGCAACTGGTTATGCTAAACTTGGCGAGGGGTGCGATATTTTGTGTATGGTCTGGGGGCTCATTGTACATTTCTCTTGGGCCGGAATGGAGTTGGCTGTGTTCAGGCTTTGCGCTGGCGAGGAGTTTGTGTTTTCGGAGAGGTTGGGTTTCGTGGTATTTTGTATCAACCTGTTGTACTGATTAACAGTACTTATAATGATCACTATTCTCACAATTTTGGTGCCACCCAAGCTGATTTCTCAAGCGAGTCGCTCTCCCATGTGGCGTGGCCGTTGACATGCCTAATTGACCCCAGGATCGTGAAATTCTTGATCTTTTTGGGTACAATCTCATGGAAGAATCATTTATGGGTGCATGGTGATAAGGTGCCCCGCCAAAATTTGAACTACAGAATTGTCATGTATGTCAGGAGTGTTGAACCCGTCCCACGGCAGCGCGCTTGTTTCGATATGCAGATCCACCAAGGTAGGTCGGTCCTCATAGTGTTCTATTTGGAAGGCAATTTTACAGTGGTTCATCTGGGACACTTGTATATGAGCAATTAGCCGTGCATTTGGGAACCAAGGCACGTCAGTAATTCGGATCGGAATTCTGGACGTAGAAAGAGTATTGGACAGCAAACTCTTTATCTCGTTTCCGCGTTCGTAGTCTGATTCCTGGTCTGCGAAACATCCCATCTCCCACCAGCCATGCTCGACTCTGTTATTCCTGGAGGCATCTCCAACCCACCCTAATCCAGTGCTAACAATATCCTCCTTGTCTTTACACATCCTGGTGTCTCCAAGTTGAAACTCAATCAGTCGCACAAGTAGGGCATGGACGCCCATCAACTTGTTTCGTTCCGCGACATACCTCGCAAACAGCCATATTATGAGAGGAGAAATCGCTTGGGCGAAATAATAAGAAGTGGCGTAAAGTGTAGTACTAGTGGGTTTTGAAGAAGGTTTAGGTTGATAAAGAATTTCTCCTTGGCTAACCCGTTTATATTTACTGTCAGCTGATTGATGATCTCAGGGTGCTGTAGAATGTCGGACTTTAGATTATCCATTTCCAAAACTTGAACCCGTACAAGTTCGACCCCCACCCCGCATCTGTGAGCTGAGTCAAAACGAAGCAAACCAACTAGCGCTGAAAGGAATCGAACCTATCCTGTTTGATACAGCTAGCAACCACTGTGATATGACGTAGTTCTAAACTGATTTGAACAGCATGAGCTCCTAGGCACCTAAGTACCGACTTGCGCGAGGAATTAAATCAAACATAGCCCAGCAAGCGGGTGGAAGAAAACACAAGAATGGCTGCCACTAAATGCCATCCTGTTTGCAGTGATAAACCCTTAGACCCTAAGATTATTAATTATAAAGATAATATATTAGTTTAGAGATTAATTTAGGACTTATTTAGAGATTTTAGTCTAATATTTCCTTAGGTAGAAAAGTTCTAATATGCTTATATATACAGTGTTTTCTTCCACTCGCATGCCCAGCTGACTTTGTGTGCTGGCACCGCTTTTTGATTGCTTAACCCTGCATTGATGCTGTTTGAAGAAGGTAAGTGTTTAACTAGGGTAGGAAATGAAAGTCATGCTGGGAAACGTAGACTTTGTTGACTTGCATGGGGCTTTGCTGCTTTTCGGGGGGTTAAGATTAATTCAACGACTCGCTTGCTGCGAACTATCGAAAACTTGAAAGAGAGATTTCAGGTAGGCTTTGTCGTATTATGCGACGATGATACTGATGTGACAGACCAATATACCTGGAGTGGTTGCTTTTTGTGCATCCCGTCGTGATAGTAGGTGTGGTGTCTTCACGGGAACAGGAATTGAATCTTCGCCGCCGTTGCGCAGTGCGTCACGATCGTCGTACGAGAGTCCAGTTTGTTATCAGAGCCAATCGTTTACAACTTTGGACATCCCTCGAAATCGTCGATTGGGTATGCCCTGGCCGCTAGATTATCAATATTTACTAAGTCTCGTCCCCAATATCCGCGAATACAATGCGACGTACATGAACTTGGCACTTCCGCTACGCTACGGTTACCTGACAAGCAGTCCGAGGCGAAGGGGGGGAGCAGCGCACTAATAAGGTGACATTTCAAGTGACATCTGGGCTAAAGATTAGAGCCAGGGACAGTAAAACAGTCCTGCTGTACCTAATTTATCTCAACCTTCTGCCAAGACTAGTACTTACTTACCACCTTAGCAAGAATTGAAGGGCGGAACCTGCAACGACGACGCCCACAACACTGAGGAAGCCTTACGCTGCCATGGATGCCAACACTCTGGTCATCTTGGGCGGCTCTTAGCGTAAGATACTTCATATATAGAAATAACTCCCCATCCAGATAGTGGACTCTTCTCATTGACAAAGAAGGAACTCTATCGTTTTGCAAGCGCGCGGCCCAGTTACCGCCTCCCGCCTCAGGTACTAAAGTCAGAATGGATTCCAGGTTCTATTTTCTGCCGGCCATCCACAATTGTCTTCCCACCACTGGCTGGCCGACAAGGAACGGGGTAACAAGGTGCAAGGACAAGGAATTAGACAAGGGTTTATTTAGGCCCAGGCGCGTCCAGGTGACAGGGGCCTGTTTCGCTTGCTGTCGCTTGCTTTGGCTTCCCTTCAGCGCTTTGAGGCCAATGAAGCCTCTGATGTCACCGATTGCAGGCCTGGTGCCCAGTTTTCGGGCCTCTTGCACCGCTACAGGGGGGCCAATCATGACGCGATTCACCATCCGTCAAACAACTCTATAAGCCAAACCACCGACTTTCGAGGCCTGCTCCTCCATGCCTCTATATCTCCATATTCCCTGCCCTTCATGCGTCCTGAGTTGTCACAGCCGGCGGACTTGACTTTTTAAACCCCTATTCCAACATAACTCAACACCAAATATCCTTTTCCTTTAGTAGGAGCCGCCCCCTTCGACCTCCTCGCCCAAGAGGGGCTCCGCCATCACCATCTTCCTCCCAAGGCCAGCACGCCAAAGACTCTCACCATGTCGTCGAGTGCCTCAGACGGCACGGCGTCGTTGACCGACACGGCCTCCTCCATCGCAACGTCTGCTGTGAGCTCTGCCCTAAGCTCAGCCGTGCGGAGCAGTATTGCAACCAGCGCCACGTCAAATTCTCCCTCGGGGACCACAGACGCTTCGACAGCGACGTCCCACGCCAGCACAGATCCTGGAGCCGCTCAAGATGACGCGGGAATAGGCATCGTCAGTTTTCTTACTGCCGTGGGCGTTGCTCTCGCAATTTTTGCTGCTCAACTCCTCATCTTCTTGGTTCTGCGGAACAAGCTGGCTCGAATTTTGTACGTGAGGCCTCCATCAGCACCACCACAGCGCTAACGTTTTCCCTGTAGCAAGCCAAAAACCTACCTCGTCCCCGAACGCGAACGAACCGATCCCCCACCGAGAGGGTTCTTGGGCATGATAAAGACGTTGATGAAATTTAGCGATCGCGAGGTTATCGACAAGTGTGGTCTGGACGCCTACTTTTTCCTACGCTACCTCAAGACCCTCCTGGTCATCTTTATTCCGATATGTGCCATTGTTATGCCTATTCTGATTCCCATCAACTATATCGGTGGAAGAGGTCACCAGCTTGATACACAGGACGATCAAAGCGGCAATCGAAACACCTCCGCCGTCAGCGGATTGGACACCCTGGCATGGGGCAATGTTGACCCGAAGAATACTAAGAGATATAGTGCCCACCTCCTGATGGCTATTTTGGTAGTCATTTGGGTCTGTACTGTTTTCTTTTTCGAACTCAAGGCGTATATCAAGGTCCGCCAGGACTATCTCACAAGTGCCGAGCATCGGCTCAGGGCTTCAGCAACAACCGTGCTCGTCAACTCGATTCCTGCCAAGTGGCTCAGCGAAGACGCCCTTAGCGGGCTTTTTGATGTCTTTCCGGGAGGTGTAAGGAACATCTGGCTTAACCGGGACTTATCAAAACTGCTCGACAAGATTCACACGCGGAATAAGATTCACCTGAAACTCGAGTCGGCAGAAACAGACTTGATTAAATCTGCGAAGAAGGCGCAACTGAAGCAAAGGAATGTCCAAGAGAAAAAAGATCGCAAGAAGATGAGGCTCGGTGCCCTATCGAAACAAGAAAGGGCAGCCCGTGATGCTCAGGAAGATGCACGAGCCAAGAGTATGGCAGACAGTGGTGAAGGCACCGCTGCTGGAGACAAGCACGACATCCCTCATACTGTAGATGCCGGTGTTCGCGAGTCACGATACGAAACATTCGAGCACGACCAAGAGCTTCACAACGATGATGAGCAAAACCAGTCTAGGGGATTTAGGATTCCTTTCATGACCGACCCGTTGGCCAGAGTCGGTCGAGGTATCATGGGAGCCGGTCAAGGCATCAAGGGAGCCGTTAATAAGGCTACGGACCAGGTCGACGACACTCTAGAAACCACTAATGGGTTCATGGGACTCCAAGACTCGAACGATATGGCGCGCAACCCTTCGCAAGCATCAAATCGACCTCAAGTCCACATTACGATCGATGGAGAAGCTCCTCCTCGCAATTCAGCCTCAGACTCGATCAACACACACAGTACACATAATAGAAACGTGTCTGGAGTTTCTGCTGATTCTCGTCGAGAAATTCGGCCCAAAAAGTCGCGCGAGGCGTTCAAAGGCAATACAACGCGAAAACTCGAAAACATGGACGACATGTACATCACAGAGGAAACAAAATGGTGGCAGTTCTGGAAGCCGCCGTCGGGTGGCTACGCCTCCCCGGTGCCACAAGGTGCCGAAGCCGCCGAATACCGATACAACAAGTCCAACGAGAAAAAGCCATTGATGCAGAAAATCAAAGCTGCCATTCCATTCATGGGCGGCGATTTAGAGGAGGTCTATGAGTACCCCAAAGCGTACAACGATGACTACAAAGAAGATCAGGAAGAGGATGCGCTGTGGGAGAGATATCTCAAGAAGAAAGACCGGCCGACACATCGGCTTCCTCTCTTCGGCCAGTCGTGGCTGTTTGGGCTTCCCTTTATCAGTAAGAAGGTAGATACCATCTTCTGGTGCCGAGAGGAACTCGCTCGTCTCAACGTGGAGATTGAAGAGGATCAAAGTCATCCTGAGCGGTTCCCCTTAATGAACTCAGCCTTTGTTCAATTCAACCACCAGGTCGCGGCTCACATGGCTTGCCAAAGCACCATCCATCATATCCCCAAGCAGATGGCACCAAGGATGAACGAGATCTCTCCACGAGATGTTATCTGGGACAACATGGCTATTAACTGGTGGCAGGAGTGGATGCGCACCGCCATTGTGACTGGCACAGTTTGCGCTATGGTCTTTCTGTGGGCTATTCCAGTTGCTTGGACGGCCGCTTTGAGTCAGCTTGACACGCTCATCCAGAACAACGACTGGCTGTCTTTTATCAAAGACAACCAGACGCTTGAGAATTTCGCCAAGGCTATTGCTGGTGTTTTGCCTGCGGCTGTGCTTGGTCTACTGCTCTTCTTGATCCCGCTCATCCTCGACGCCCTGGCTGGATTCCAAGGCGTCAAGACTGGATCTCAGAAGGTCGAGTTCGTTCAGGTCTTTTACTTTTGTTTCCTGTTCGTCCAGGTTTTTCTCATCGTTTCTATTGCATCTTTCTTCGCCGCATCCATCGACAAATTGGTCGAAAATATCCAGGACCTGAAGACTGCTAGCGACGTCTTGGATCTCCTGGCCACGAATCTTCCCAAAGCAGCCAACTACTTCTTCTCCTACATGATTCTTCAGGCCCTTTCGACAAGCTCAGGTACCCTCCTGCAGATTGGTGCCTTGATCATGTGGTATGTTATCGCTCGAATCCTAGACAGCACTGCACGTAACAAGTGGTCTCGCAACACGAAACTCAACCAGGTTAAATGGGGCGCCTTCTTCCCCATTTATACCAACTTTGCCTGTATTGGTTTGGTGTACTGCGTTATAGCACCTCTGATTTCGATCTTCGCAATCATCACGTTCAGCTTGCTGTGGCTTGCACAGCGATATGCCATGCTATATGTCACACGATTCGAGCATGATACCGGCGGTGTCTTATACCCCCGGGCTATCAATCAGACCTTTACAGGCATATATGTCATGGAGCTGTGCATGGCTGGTTTATTCTTCATTGTTGAGGACGAGAAAGGAAGTAATACCTGCACAACACACGGCATTATCATGATCGTCGTGTTGATCTTGACTATCATCTACCAGATACTCCTGAACATGGCATTCTCGCCACTGTTTCGGTACCTTCCTATCACCTTCGAAGATGAAGCCGTTCTTCGCGACGAGGCATTCCAACGTGCCCAAGATCGCCGTCTTGGCCTCCTTGACGGGGAAGAATCGGATGATGACGAGGTAGAGGATGTCAACAAGCGAGGCCAGTCACTTTCGCCGAACGGGGATCAGGACGTTGAAATGCACAAGTTTTCGTCGGGTCTTCGTAGGCCTGTCAAGCAAGTCGGGGCATGGGCCAAGGGTGGAGGCAATCAGCTGCGTAGGCTTGCTACGAGGAGGACCAAGGACAGCGACAAGAGCAGGCGAGCATCCCAGTATCGACAACATCAGCGATCAAAAGACCTCGAGGCCCAGCGCGCCATAGGAGACGCGCTATACGGGGGCTTCCACGATGAAATCGAAGACCTGACTCCCGAGGAGAGAGACTTACTTACACGCCACGCCTTCCAACACGAGGCACTCCGCGCTCGACGCCCTACGGTTTGGATCCCCCGGGACGACCTGGGCATTAGCGACGACGAGATCCGTCGTACAAACGACTACAGCGAGCATATTTGGATCAGCAACGAGGGTACGGCCCTGGACAGCAAGGTGCGGGTGGTCTACGGGAAGAACCCGCCAGACTTTTCGGAGGTGGACTTGATCAACCTGTAAACATACAGAGTCATGGCAGTTGCTTTCACATTTTTATACGGCGTTTCCTGGGGGGGTTAGTTGGGATGCCGCTTGCTGGCAAGGGGTAGTTACAGGGCGGATTGATGACAATACCCAGGGGAATGATGCCTCGATGAGAAACAACGGCTTGGTGCGGGGGATTGGATGCCTCATCATTATTAGAATCGAGCGAGACAAGGCGAGACAAGAACTCACACGTAGCGATATCCATGCTTAGTTCGAATCGAATACAATAGTTCTTATATCGGTTCTTATATCGGTTGTGACTATTTAACGACTGTAATAATAAGTTCAACAAGCGCAATATGAACGCAATCAATATCATGGGCTTCGGTATCATCTTAGGACTTGGTCCTTGAGCAGATTTTACCGCCTACCTCCCATATTTGATAGGTCTATACAAGTGGTGAGATGAAGATGTGGCGCTCTTATTGGGGACGTGTTTTCTTTCCAATTGTGAGTGATCGTGTTCAGTGCGGTATATGTCATGATGATGTGCAAGTGTGAACACAATCAACGAACCGCACCAGAAGGTCTTCCCACGCATCAAGGCTTTGAACCTAGGAATGTTTCTCCTTCGCAGTCTCTCTTTGACTCTTTCAAAGCCTGGATCACTATCAATATCAACTTATGCCAGAGGTAATAAGCCGCAAATCCCAAATCGTTCTTCAGGTACCCAAAGCACGTGCCTCACGATTTCCAATAAGGAAAACGATGACGGCCATGTGCGTCACCCGCTGCCCACTCCCTGCGGCCTTGGCTCGCTTGGAAGACTAACAGCTAACAGGCGAATGGTCAGCTACGCCAGGGTCTAGCATCGCCATCCTCAGTTTGCGCAAGAAATCTTGACCTTGCAAACACCAAGAGCAGCAATAAAACCTCCTTTCCCCCCCATTTCCTCGCTATGCCACCGTCGAATTAGCGGCTCCCCTGTGCCGTGCTACATACCGTTCCTCGCCTCCCCTCGCCTCCCCTCGCAACGCCCATCGACCACCAGCAGCTCCCGCCGAGCACTTCCTCTACTACACGACCAGAAGCTCTGCTCCCCGCGACTGCGAGCTGTCTAGGCTGCACTCGCCATCATGAAGCTCTACCTGCTTCCCATCTCGACGCGCCGCACGCTGCTGTACGCGGCGCGCCTCAACGCCACGGCCACGCAGGACGCCAGCTACCTCGACAAGGGCGCGACATGGGCGGCCAAGCTATGGGCCAAGTGGGAGAAGAAGGAGTCTGGCTGGCAGCGCAAGGTCGTCGACTACGGAAACCAGGCCTTTCGACGCATCCCATACGAGGAGTGGGGGCTCAAGTCGGTCCCGCCGCTGTCGTCGCGCCGCCGCGCCGAGGAGATCACGGGCAAGGAGAAGGTCGAGCTGTGCTTCCCCAGCAGCGTCGTCCCCGTGCACAAGGCCGAGGGCATCCTAAGGACGCTGGCCACGGAGAGGCAGGCCCTGCACCGCAAGAGGCTGATCTGGTGTTTCGTCGGCATGCCCATTTCAGCGCCTTTTGCGCTGGTACCAGTGTTTGTGCCCCTAGTCGCACGCTTGGAATCGAGACTCTGACTTACAATGGTCTAGGATACCTAACCTACCCTTCTTCTACCTTGTGTACAGAGCCTGGTCGCATTGGAGAGCCATTGGAGGCGGCAAGCACGTCGAGTGGCTGATTCAGAACAAGCTCGTGCAGCCCTCGCCCTCCCAGATGCTGGACCAACTATACCTGCAGCACGCGCAGACAGTCGAGGATTCGGACACGAAGGAGCAGATACTTCTCACGCAGAAGGAGGTGCAGACATTCTCCGCGACCCTCGACATCCCCGAGCTGGAGATTGAGATGGAGCGCGCCATCTGGCAGGTTGAGCAATCGCTGAAGAAGCCGGCCAAAGACGTAGAGCCGAAAGAAGGGACAGTCACGGAGTCGGAAACAAAACCGGTCGACGAAGAGAAGAAAGTGAAATAAGAGGATGCTTGTATGCTCCGAATGATGTATGATAGACTGCGAAAGTAATGTATGTATAGACGATGCAACACAACACAACACTACACTTTGGGCGATATGGGGCGGTAATACATAGACGACTAGGTCAAGGCGTAAGGACGGATAGTAAAACTCCCATGTCATTCACCATCATTTGAAAGTCCTCATTGAGAATTGATGTTATGCTGGCAGGGTCATGAGTACAAGAGAGTTCTTAGAAGTTTGAAGGGATTTGAAAG
Organism: Stylonectria norvegica; assembly: GCA_014621405.1. NCBI lineage: Eukaryota > Fungi > Ascomycota > Sordariomycetes > Hypocreales > Nectriaceae > Stylonectria > Stylonectria norvegica. The sequence continues at coordinate 24,416 of JAANBC010000097.1, read as the reverse complement.
CTGAAGAGAGAACCTATATTACCCAGGTTACATGGCAGTGTAGACTCGTCGAAGGTTTTATCGCGACAAGTCCGTTTAGTACGAGAGCCTGATGACAGCTACGAGCTCGGCCAACTTATCAAAAGAAGGGCTTATCCATTGAAAAGATATGAGACGTCGACAGTCTTCATAGACAAGAAGGAGTTGGGAGAGGAGCAATAAAGACCGTCAGGGGAGAATAGAGATACAACTTAACTTTAGCAGTGATGTCTCCTAAGCCAGTATATGCATGGTCTGGAAGTGAGTTGTGGCATGGTCCATCAACAGCCTCATCTGTCAATTTTGATGGACATATATCACATAATGACAACTGACTGATTTCTGTGGGATATTGCTGGAGCATATTCGTACATTTGTTTCTTAAATGGAACCTCTGGGCAAAGAAATGAGTAATACCTACCTGGGTACACGTAAATGCCCCCTTCACACTACTGGCAGGATCACCCAACATTCAGGGGTTCCTCCTGAGGCGCTGCTATCTCCTTTCCAGGACGGTCTGGTCCATCAGGCAGATATCTGCTGTGAGGGCGGTATTTGAGCTAACGTTGAGGGCGGCGTGTAGTTCCCCTTATATTTCGGTCTAGTGATTGTTCTTCAGATACTGTCACAAACTTCAACTAGTACCACCGAGAGTTCTGTTTCTCATTTACAACACGGCTTTTACTACACCATGACAATAGGTGTTTAACTAGTTGTATTATTTCAGAGAAAATCGGTATTCACGCTTTTAAATCATGAAGCATCACGTAAAGTAAGAAACACGTTCACATGATGAAATCACTTCATTATTAGTACCCCTGATTCCACTCGAAAGAGGTTTTACTATTCACCGACGTACAAAATCACACGACTCCCCTTTGCGGGTCTGATAGAGATCAAGAGTCATTCGAACGTAGAAGAAAGGTCAAAAAGCGGCATTATTCTTTGTTCCTAGCCTAATTCAGATGCTAGGTATTAATTTGTGCGAGAAGGGCGTAAACAACGTATCGAAGCGAGTGACCAAGCCGTCTCCAACGCCAACCCGGATTATGTAGGTAAGTTACCCAATGCAATGCAGTAGTTTCAAATTCGACTCTTCACTCCGAGATAAAAGTTGCTTCCGTGTATATCGTGCCCTGCTCAATAATCTCCTCGTCGCCAATCTTTAGCTTGAGCGGGAGGTCGGGGTGGAACTAAACGGGATTAGTAAGGATTGTTAGTCAAAGGTAAGGATATAAATGGCACGAACCTGGTAGATATAGGGCCTGGTGCCGACTGCTCCAGAAACAAGCTTCTTGACGAAGCCAGGGACTTCGGCCATGATATCAACTCGATCAGTGCGAGTTCCTAGAGAGCCTTCGACCACGGCCTCGACGGGCTTTCCGTCTTTGGTTGTTCCAGACCAGGTGTACTTGACATGGCTCGGCTCCGGCCAGTCGTTCTCTGAATCTTGGACGGATTGAAGATGGGTAGCCGTGCCGTTGCAACCGGCATAAACAATCTCGCTCCCCTTGACAATGGCGCTGACGTTGACCACGGTTGAACCGTACGATGGAGGGGTGGTGAACTCCATCATGATGGCCGAGTAAGTGGGACCCTGGAAGTTGACAAAGTTCCATCGGGCAGCGGCGTGGTGAGGCTTCATGCCCTGGAGAGCGTGGATGAACATGGAACTTCCCTTGAAGTCAATGGCTCCCTGCTTGGTGGTAATGGTACCTTCGGCGGTACATCTCGGCCAGAAGGCGTGGCGCATGGCGCCCCACGGATCGGCCGGGTCGGTGCCGTAGAGCGTGTGACCCGTCTTTCCAGCCTGGAATCCCGGGCTGACCCTCGTAACTTTGAGATCCACGATGGATCCCGCGTCGTTTAGGCTCTTGATGGTGTAGGAGGTGCCGTCCTCGGAGAGCTCGAGGGCGAGGTCGTCGGCGTAGAAGCTGTTCTTGTCCTCGCTGAAATCGGTATTGCTCAAGGGCGCGGCGGACCAGTAAGGGGGAACGGCGGGGTCAGGGTGGAAGATCTTGCAGTTGAATTGAGCGGTGGTGCGGATGCCGCTTCATAGAGAATCAGCAAGGGACGGCAAGGAACGGCGCGCGACTCCGCGACAAGGAGGCAGAGGCAGAGGCAGAGGCAGAGGCAGAGGCATACGCAACGTTGCTATAGATGACCTGGCAAAAGGCGATGTAGCCGTTGTCTGCGAAGAAGTAGAAGATCTGGTTCTCGACCGAGGTGCTGTCCATGGCGAGCCATTTCAAGTCGGTGCGCTCGAGCTCGGTGTGGGCATGGGGTGTCTTCTCGGCCTCGACGGCGACCGACTTGAGGGCTTCGGGGCCATAGATGGGTTCCGCAGTGCCGGCGACGTTGGCCAGCCTAGAGAGAGTGTCAGTAGAGCGTCAGTGAAACTGTAGGAGTATAAGGCCAAGGAGAGAGAAGAGAGAGACGGCAGATGGCGCGGGCATGGTGGGGGGTTTGGCAGAACAGGGTCTTACGTTGCCTTGGCCCAGTTGAACATGGTTGGCGATGGCTTCTCTTTGCGAAGCACACGGCAGAGGGGTAGAAGCCCAAGGGAGAAAGAGCAGCGGCGATGGTCTGCGAAGGGACGATGCAACAAAGTGTGGGATGCAGATTTGGACGGAGATGGAGATGGAGATGTGCAAGAATGGAGAATCAAGACATAGCAGAGTCCAAGTCTAAGTCGAGTTCGGCAGTATTATTGGTATTGGTGGGATCCATCCATGCCACTTGTGACTTCACCGCTGGAGGGGTCAGTACGTACTAGTACTTACTAGCAGTAGAATTTGTCGCCTGTCACAGGCTCTCTCTCAGCCCATCCCATGCATGACGCCAATGGAAGCCGTGGCTGGTGTAAGGGTAACCGCCTGGGTACTGTAGTCACATAGCAGTCATATGAAGCGCTCTGTGGCTTGTGCAGCCAACAATGAAGAGTACGAATACATCCAATGTAAGCATGACGTTTGCTGGTGAGGCTGGGGAACTATCATCGCGGCGCGTCTCATCTCCATTTCACTGCGTTACGTGTCTCCCCTAATCAACCCGGCATTTCTCTTGTTGGCTTGGAGGATGAATGATGCATCTTACACGCGCTCAAGGCCAAAAATACGCCCTGTTCAGACGTCGCGCACCATGCCACGTACAACTGGCGCACCGGAGATGACGGAAGCGGGAGGCCTCGAGCGATACTATCAGGGAATCAGATGTGCGCTCGGCCACTAAACATCCGTTGCTCGATCGTCTGGGGTTTGCAGTGAATGATAGATGGTACGTAGTATAGCTTCAGGCCTGAGTTACGCAGCAATTTGAATACAAGAAAACTTCGGGCATTCAAGAGGGAGTTGATAATGAATTCACAAGGTTCTCGAATCCTTTTAGAGGGCTACCATCCCCCACCATCTGAGCGACAGATAGACAAACGGCTAGAAGGGCTGACGGACGTCCCGCCGAGGTGGCTAATGACATCCGTCCCAGCTAGACAGGATATTAGCTCGGCAGTTGACTGTTCTGTTCCTGTCTGTACAAATATCCGTACCTCCGTCTTCAACAAGTTTCTCATAATCAAGTATTATGGGTGTGTTTGCTCAGTTAGCGAGGGGCTCAAGATGGCTGCAAAACGATGGACACTATCTTCTTCGGGCCCCTGGCTTTTGCACTTGACATTTGCGCTGGACATCTCCCTCGAATCTGAAAGGATGCTAATAAACATCTGTGGAAACCATCGAGAATGTTACCCGGCTCCTTGCTAACGATAATGAGTGAGGAGTGCAACAATGAATACATCAGGTCATCTTAAAAAGGGGTCGGCCAACCGGGTTCGCCAAATCACTCCTGCGGATCCTCATCACCTTCATCACGGGGACCGAAGAGATGAGGAGGCATCTCCACCGAAAGGGAGACTCTCGAAAGGGACTCTTTATCACTCTCGCCTCCTCGGATCGATATTGATTGATACGTACCCGGTGCTGTCCCCAGCGGGAGTCCCTGCATCCCTAGAACATCGATAAGATCCATGGATCTCTGAGTCGATAAGGATAAGGCGTTGCCAACAATCGTCGATGTCAATTTATTAAACGATTACCAGTTGAAGTGGGAACGAGTCTGTCTCACTCCCCTTGCCCAATGAGCTTGCAGACATTGTGCGGCCATTCCATTACTTGCAGGCCAGCTTATTTCAAACTTTAATAGGCCAGCTCGCTATTACCCTATTATTCGCTATTACCTTGGCTACACCGTCCAGCCCGTACAGGAGCACTGCACGGTTTTCCACCACGCGCCGCTGCATTTTTGTTTTGATTTTTCCGGTAGTCAGGGGATATCAATCTTGCACTTGTACATCCCATCTTCGGCTTCCCAAACCAAGCCCATCTTTGCCAACTCGCGCGCCTCCCCGTGTTTGGCGCCTCGTGTCTTAGGACTTCTCATCAATACTGTTTTCAATCGACAAGCTAATTACAATCCATCTTCAACTACTCGGCCACCTTCCACGCTTGCCTATTACCCGTGCTCTCGGGTTGTCCCTCGCAGGCATCTCGCTTGCGCCTCGATCTTATTCGGCAACCTCGACCCGTGCTTCGAAACCCTCAATTCTTCCCACGTCCAGCTGCGGTTCCGATCCAGTCAGTCGCGGACTATCGCGTCATCCTCGTCGCCGAACCGCTTCAAGCCCCCGATATACCGGCTCGCGCACCAGGTGCTGACCCTGAGCTTGTGCCCGTGTCGCAGTCGCAGTCGCAGTCAAGCTGGCCTCCGATCAAGCTCCCCTCCCGCCAGTACCGGATTTCGAAGACACCCTTGAACGACTCTTGCCTCCTTTTTCAGCGGCCATGGACGATGGGCCGCAGATTCTCCCGCCGCCGACTCTCGAGCCAATCTCGCGACCGAGTTCCACTTCTACCTCGGCATCCGCGTCGTTGACACAGTTGCCCGGCATTTCTTCCCTTGCTGCCGCAAATGCGGCAGTAAATTCGCCTCAATTACGGTGCGTCAATAACCCCCAGAGGAGGCCGGATATACGTCGCTGGCTGTCTGCGCGAAACGAAAACTACGACGCCAAAACCGTCTTCAAGCACGAGATATGGTCATGGCAGAGGCGCCTTTGCTTGGACGAGCCAAATCGCTAACATTTTTGGTACCAGAGCATCGGTCGGACCGCTGCCTACAATGTATAATGGCGCTTCGCCTGCTGCCACGAGTGGAGGTTCCGGGGGAAACCTGGTGAGTTTGGACAAACCTCTCGTTGCGTTCTGCCTCTACACCATCATCACAAGAACCAGAAGCGACTTACGTCGTGGGCGCAACTCGATTCGAGTCTGAATTCCCAGAGTCGCATCGCAATGAAACCATCATCCTCAACTAGCGAATTATGGATGCGCTTCGGAATGCGATCCGCTTCAAGCACCCTTCACCTTCAGCCCGTCTTATCGCGCTTGACAATCACCGTCACGTGTGTTATCAATGCCGAAGCAACGCTAAACCCTTTCGGGTAACTGCGTGGATGGCGCTGCTGGGCTTATCTGCCGGGTGGGGCTTATCTGCCCAGTTACATTGGGGCCAAAGTTTTTTACGCCATCCCTCTTATCGTGATCAAGATAATAATCATCGCTCCCTCCCGCATCCGCCCATCGCCCATCGCCCGTCCGCTCATCGCATCCGCCTTCGCTCCCCAACTTATACCGCCGTCATGATGGCAACTAACGGATCAACGCAGCCTACCTGCCAGAACTGCAGCACGTCTACCACTCCATTATGGCGCCGCGACGAGTTTGGCTCCGTGTTGTGCAATGCTTGTGGCTTATTCCTTAAGCTGCATGGCCGTCCGCGACCAATATCTCTCAAAACAGACGTTATCAAGAGTCGCAACCGCGTCAAGACGATGCGACCGGACCTGGCGCCGAAGAAGAAGGTAATGATCATGACCCCAGCCCCCGAGCTTTGCGCCGTTTGGCTGACTCTCTCGGTTCAGCAACAGCAGCAGCAACAGGGCCAACTATTCGGTGTCGCGACGGATGCGAATGGCGTCGATATGCACCAGAACAACGCGGCAGTCCAAGCTGCACGACGAGCCTCACAGAAATCCAACGGCCATAACGATGGGTCCGACTCCCCAATTTCACGCACCGGTACTCCGTCCATGTACAACCACATCCCCTCCTTTATGGTCGACGACCCATATCAGCAATCGGGCGCGTCTGGATTTAATGGATCCGGAGTCTCGGAAGGTCAAGCGCCGTCCCCGATGAATGGAGATCGCAACCACGAGGCTCCTCAGACACACGAGCAGCTTATCGCGTTCAACTCCAGTCTCAAGACCCGGGTCAGCGAGCTGGAGGTGATAAATGAGCTCTTCCGAGGCCGGCTGAGCCAGCTCGAGCAACAAGAGGCAGCTGCCAGGAGGGGTCAGGAAGTAGCAGGCGTTGAGCAAAGCCAGCTACGGTCGCAGCTAGACGCGAGCCAAGAGAGCGAGGCGCACATGCGCGGGCAACTCGAGGACAGCCATCGAAGAGAGAACAGCCTGAAACGAAGACTGGATGATCTCGAGCTTGAGCTGAAAGAGGCCAAGGAATCCCTCGAAGCTGAGTTGGAACGGCCAGCGAAAAAGCCCCGACTTGCTGAAGTAGCCGAAGTGGCTGAGGAAGCCGTCAAGTCAGAAGAGGCTGTCAAGCCGGAACAAGTCTCGGAGCCTGCGCCCGCAGCATGAGAGTTGTGACATTGCGAATCATCTTGTTGACAACATACTTGGCCTGCTCAGCCTCCGGCCACCCAGGATGTGGTCTATAAACGTACTGCCTGGATCGGTAGCGGCTTATCACGTCGAGTTGGCCCTTCCTGGATGTGCTACCGATGCACGGATGATCCATCGTTTCTCGCATCGCTTACGACTCCTATGCCCAAATACCCATGTACGAGACGCGCCACGGCGCACTCACGTTGCTTTCATGTTCACCAGCCCTACACATCCGAGTGGGATCTACAGCGGGAATTCTGGCGTTCCGGCCGGTTGTTTTGATTTCAGTTTATGCTGGTTATGCCTGCGGGATGTCCTTTGGGATTTAATGGATGGGGATGGAATTGGAGCTAGGGGCGAACGTTTGTGGCTATAGATTAGTGCTTGCCTCCTCATTATTGCGATGTCTGGAGATAGCCTCTGCACTTGGTCGTGCGAAGAGAGCCGTCCACGATGTTGGAAGCTACCTTGCCTATACGCTTAAAAGTATACCAGGACGGAACGTGGATCACGAAAAGTTACTGCTTCTGGCAATGGGAAATACCTTTTGACACCTACTGGGTAGTTCCTTTCGATATCGCAATTTGTCTGACTGTATTAATTGTTCAATCGTACCTTGCACAACTCAACCTCTTGAGTGGTCTCTTTGTTCTTCTAATTGTCACCGCCATGGCTCGCGTTACGCAAACGGCGTTTGCACCCTCCACATCGACCCGAAAAATACCTAGTAAGAAAGGCATGCACTGTATCTACATGTAAACTTACGGAGCAGGCTGGGCTGTCCAGCTCAACTGTCTGAAAACTCAGCGCGCAACTGACAACTGACAGCTGGCTTGCTACTCAGCCAGCTGGTGTTGAGAGTTCAAGTCACGTGCGGGAAATCAAGCAGCTGGCTCTCACGGTCGACTTGTTGGCCGCCGTGAATCACAACCTCCAACACCATCATTATAACCTCGCCATCACTCTCTCAAATTTATAAGAGACGTTGCATTCAGCTCACCATCGTCGATATTGATTGTTTTTCATCCCTCATTCATTGCCCGGGTCGACGCAGCTGGTCCGTCGCACATATTTCACCTCGTCTGTCTCGCGACCCTCTAAGCGCCCCGCTCAACCGCGATATCCTCCTGGGGCAGCAAGTGATGGCGCCAACGGCCACTGCACGCGGCGGTCCCGGGGCCGCAAAGAAGGGCACGGCACATCGGAACATCGCTGGGAAAACGCTCGGGGGCAAGGGAGGTGCTAAAAGGCACAGGTACAGCAGCTTGCACCACACATGTTCATGATGGAATGCTAAGCTCCAGTGAAGGAAGGTCTTGCGCGACACAATCCAAGGAATCAGTGAGTTATATCAGTCTTCTGGTTCGTATCGGGTGGCAATTACTGACTTTTGAGTAGCTAAGCCTGCGATTCGGTGAGTTTGGCCCGCGCCTTTGTCACTTGGCATCGCCATCGCTCATCTTCACCTCCGCGGAACGTTTCTCTGACCAGCAATCTAGACGCCTTGCCAGACGAGGAGGCGTGAAGCGGATTAGTATGAGCATCTATGAAGATGTACGAGCAGCTCTCAAGGCAAGACTTGAACAAGTACGAGGCCCCCTCTTTCTCGACCTCCTAGGAGCAGCATAGACTAACCGCTCTGTCAGATCCTTCAAGATTGCGCCATATATGTCGAGTATCGAGGCGCAAAGACTGTGACAGTATACGATGTATGAAGATATTCACCATCAGTCTTGTTCGCTAGGCTAACCCTTGCTGCGTGTAGGTCATCCACAGCTTGAAGCGGATCGGTCGGCCTATCTATGGCTTTGATCCGGAGACGTACGACGCGCGTAAGAAGCAGAAGGGAAACACTACATAGGGTTTTCAAAGCACTCTTGTAGTGTTTGTTAAACAATCGGCTTGAACAACATGTCACAGGCGGGTCGTCCAGGAGTTGGCGCGTATTTTGTGTGCTTCGATTGCTCGGTACATCTGTTTGACCAGGCAGGGAATATGGAGGACTACTAGCATGTTTTGCAGGATGGAATACCTCCACAGAATGTTCGTGCGAGTTGGGGGCTCTCGGACATATGAAGGAATAATGACATTATAATAATGAGAACTCATGAACGAAAGTAAGTAAGTCTGCTGGGGTATCTTAAGTGAAAGTACAGTTTCAAAGCGCCACACGCCCTCTCTAGAATTCGCCAATCCCGTCTATCGCTTCTTCTTTGAGATCTCCCAATCGGACAAGACCTCCTCCAACGCCAGAGCGGCGCGGACCTCATCTCGTCGAAAGGGTGCATTGAACATGTTCGGCAGAATCATGACGCTGTTTGCGTGCTCCTTGGCAAAGCCAACCTCGGCATCCTTGCCGCATCGTTCCTTGGTAACTCTGACGCCCTCGTGAAGCAGTTCCCTGCCGATGCCCTTGCTGCGGTACTTGAGGCGGGTGGTCCAGGCCCGGATAACTCCCTTTCCTCCCTTCAAAGAGCTGCTACGGCTCTTCTTCTTCCCCAGCGCCGGAGACAGGCTCGGCTCGAGCCTGAGGACAAGAGCGCCGATGATTTCGTCGTTGTAGCGAGCAGCTAAAACAGTGTCTTCCTCGCCATCCTCCGCTTGCAGCCATGACCATTTCATCTGCTCTGCAATGCTGAGATAGCCGCTCGCAAAGTAGCGAACCCCCATGAGATAGGTCATCACTACGCCGCAGGAGACTGTGATGGCGAGCCCGACGTCGGAGCTGGGCACGTAGCCGACTTGATACACGGTTGCCAACGCTGCTGACAAGCCTGCGACACAGAGGGGATTGAAGACCATGGATAGCGAAGCTCGCTGCCGCATCTGGGCCACCGAATCGGCAATGAGATGCAGGCTTTCAACTTTGTCGTCGCGGGCATCCAGGATCTCCAAAGATAGCGGCGGGATGTCGTCTAGAGGGACGAGAGGAGAGTTGGTCCCTAGTGGAGAGGGCGAAGACGGAAAAACTGTGTACGGGCTGTATGGCCCGAACTGCGGTGTGCTGGTATTAGAAGACATGGCAGAAGTGAGGACCAGGTTGGCGCGTAAGAAAGTGAAGAATGCTGCTTCGTTGTTAGTGATGGCAATCAAATTTTTAGATGTGTTGTGTCCGAGCGTTGTGTTGATGCAGTAAGAGGAGACGAAGCGGACTGTGGTTGAAGGCAGCGGCAAGCTTAGCCACTGGGCAAATACCACCTCGTATCCAAATGGTTTTCTTTACCTCAGCGATTGTTCCTGTGAAACTCCACACGGGCGATGACTTATAACCTCACACAATCCAGCTTTCATGGGGATTTCAACGAGAATGCCCTCTCGATCACGGAGATCGATTTTGCAAGGGTGTGACCCGGTGGCCGAGGTAACGAACGACAGGGGGAGGATTTTTTCTTGTTGAACAACACAAGCAAGGCCACAGAAGGTCGGTGGATGTGAAAGCACAATGAGTTTTGATAAGAAAAGAAAGAGAAGATCTTACCAGCGCTTGTCTTGAGACCGGGCACTGCAATGACTCTATCCACCATTGAACTCGGATGACGACAGGCAGACAAGTCGAGCTCGCGGACAGCCATGTGATGAGTGCCGTCCATCTTATTGGGTGCTTCTTGACGGTTGCTGGATGTCGAGGGGAGGCTTTATCGACCAGCACTAAGAGGTGGATGTAATTATGATTAAAGGAACCAAGAGAATAGAAGCCAGCTTCAGAAATGTCGTCGACCACAGCTAGAAAAAGAAGAACAAAGTAACAATTATAGCAACGAGGCAGATTCGGTGGGTATCGAGAGGAGAGCTGAGACGTTGGCCGTCGACGGTGGTCGTGGCCCAGGTTTTCTCTTCTGGATCCCTGCCCCTAGAATCCCTGGACCGTGTGGTGTGTGCCCGTCTAAGCGTCCCCATCGACACCGTCTCCATGTGCCTCTGAACGAGACTTGTGGCCGGCCTTCAGCGATCATCTAGTGTGAAAGGGGGACAGTGGTAGCGCCCGCAAGCGACTGTCGTTGCTGCACGCGATCTCTCATCCAACAATGAGAGCCAAGCGCTGGCGATAGCGGGCCAGTATCATGCAGCACGACTCCGGAACTAGATATCAGGTCCCCGTCCAACACGTCTCTTGCAGCTTGTGTGACCCCCCATCTATCTGCCTTATCTCTTGGGATAAATTGACTGCCAGGCTGCTGGGAAGCCCATCAACGCCTTTGGATGTGTTGGTTGCTGGGGCCTGCAGACGAAACCCCTACCATGTTGGTCCCCCTTAGCTTTAGCATAGCGTTGCCCGCACCTTTGTTTCGGCGCCCGTGCTGACACTCTCTCATGGCAACGTCGAGACTGGTCCCACGAGACTGGTCAACGAACGTGTGTGTGGGATGCCCATCGTGTGATAAGGTGCGATGTAGCGCGGTATCCAATTAGCCTTAAGGAGAAAAGTATCGAACGCCACGCTGTAGCGTCTCGAAACCAGCAGTCTGGACCCGGGGCAACGACATCGGGCGCGCGCTACATGGATCCCCAAAGCCCTGGCCACGCGCCGTTGTTGCAACGACTCAATGAGCTTCTTGCTGCATTTTGTGTTGCCGTCTGCTGGTATCAAATGCAGGGCTCTGCCTCTGGATCCTTGGCCTCTGGATCCTTGTCAAGCAACGACGGCAATGATGAAGCCGTGGAGACCGAATGGAGGGGAAATAGCATCATATTGAAGATCCCAGCGGCCCGGATACCCCACTGCTGACGTACTGGACATACGCAACTCGCGGATTGACAAGCGCTGCGATCTAACTGTCGTCGTGCATCTAACGGTCCCGTGGAAAAGTAACGGCTTGCGGTGCGTCGGGCTCCTGGACTTGCACTTAAAAAAAACGCCCACTCTGGTCTCAGTATCGAACCTCGACGGCAATTGCTTTGTGGCAACACGATTCAACATTGTGGTTCAAGGCGTCAAACTCAAGGGAGCAATATGACTCGACCACCGTCTCGGGTTCTGCGCCATGTTCTGCGCCATCTGCAGGTAGGTGGCAGTGGCTAGTTCGTTTGAAACAGGTGACGATGCACGGTTTCGAAGTTCCGTTTGACAAGCGGATTCCTCCCTTGCCATAGCGCTGCTGGCTCTCGTCGTTCAAGCCATGGACACGGAGATCATGAGGTGGGACGCATGCCGCTGAAATAATTTACTGGCGCAACGTTCGCAACGATCCCTTTGGTGTTCACGGCATCGGCCTCCCCGATCAGAGCCCTCTCCGGCATCTATATCTGCGCCTCTGAATACTGTGGCAATCTGGTAGGTTGCTTCGTACCATGACGAGTTCCCATCGAGTGATCGCGCAATGCGTGAGGCCCATGACCGGTGCAAGGGCGGCAACTGCTGTGATACAAAGTCTTGCGGCAGTTCGTTCACTGAAGCCGGAGCGTACTGAGTGCCTGAACGTCGCGTTGACTGCTGGTTGGTCTCCTTGAAGAGTGTTGACTCGCTTGAGTACCTACCTTAATTACTCATGTAAGGTGTTCATTCAACATGTAAGGTAAGAAAGAAAAGATCTTAGATATACAGGTGGCTGGAGGCGTAACATATCTGGACGAAAGGCGCACGTCAGAACTCCGCCTGCATGGTTGGCCACGGCAGGAGCCCCCTAAAGTGACGAAGACAGGGGAAGGAGCATTTCTTCCGTCGTTCCGCGTCCTCAGCAGCGCCATCTTTCACACACCAGACACCAACACCAAATACCTTATTGTCTTCTCGCTGATTGATTACTGAGCTTATCTAGATACCTATGTCGAGCAACAATGGGCCACCAACTGTTGTCTACCTAACTATCACTTCCAATATTCTTCAGTAGCATGCTCTAACGCAGATACTTCATCGATACTCGACCCGTGCGACTACTAATCCTGCTCCCTATGTTGAAATCCGATATGGATATGGGCGTGACCTCGACTGACAATTTTGCCGTTCGCGAGGTGGCTTGACTATCGTTGCGGACGGGTGTCTGTACGAATAAGCGAAGGCTCCGAGGAGTTGGGACATGATCATTCAAATTCGATTACTATGGCATCTCAAACGGTAATCATTCAGTCTCCATTAACTGGCCCATCCCTCGAGAACTCCGAAACTATGTTTACACCCAATTTTGCAATATCCTCGAGCAGTCGCCTACCTGCGCATCTTGGTTGCAAGATACATGCCGATATACGCCAACACTCTGTACACGGTTCCGATGGCAAACAATATGGCCAGATTCTGCCACATCCAGTCCAAGTGGTATCCTGTGAATGTGGAAGCCAGCTCTACATCATAGAGATCTTTGAACGGCCGGACAAGCTGGCCGAAATACACCTCGGCCAGCCAAACTCCCGGCGATGCCCGCCAAAGCCACTCCAAATGCCAAGTTTTAACCTGGGACAGCGGCGGTGAGGCCCCGGACAGAATAGCGACAACTAAGCTGATCATGGTTGCGAACAGAGGGGCGTCTTCCCTTCGTGCAACCATACTGATGCAGCTCGCAAGACCGTATATGCAGTAGAAATACAACAGGTTGGCGAGAAAAGCGATACCCCAGGGTATGATGGGTCCGGAAAGGAGGAGGATAATGGTTGAGAAATGCATACACCCAAGGAGCATTCGAGGCAAGACTGAAACCACCTTGGCAAGGAAATAGGCGATGCGCGAATGACCAGCCTCGGCCTCCCGACGGTGAAGCAGCAGTTCCTCGGAGAAGCTCTTTACGCCCGGCGCGCCAGAGATCAGTCCGATTGCGATTGCTATCAGGAGTGCCAATTCTGGGGCAGACTTAAAGTCTGTGGCGATGGAGAGGATGCCAAAGTCTCCCTTCAAGAATCCAGTGAATAAGACGCCCTTTTTCTCGTTCTCAGCCAGGCCCAGCAAGAAGCCGGCCACGGTAGCCAGGCCCATTTCAGACCAGAATGCTCCTTTGGCGCGGTATTGCTGAAGCAGTGAGCGACGAAGACACAGCCATATTTGCTTATGCCTCCTGGCGCCACGCTTCTTGAGAGCTTGATGCATGGAGGAATTGCCTGCCGCAGAGAGTGTGTTGCGCTTCTGGCTTTCGTCCGAGTTCGCCTTGTAGCAGGTTTCCCAGTGGGCAGTGAGGGCCTCCTTGGAGATGTCGCCGCTCTTCTTATATTCGCGGCCATTACCAGTTACGATATCGGTGACAACATCACCATTGTTGCAGTGGTCGGGGAAGTGGAAGCCAATGCTCTCAAAATGATGTTGTACGTCGCGTTGAGCCCCCTCGTAGATTGTCTGACCGTTACCCAGCAAGATGAGCTTGTCGAACAGCTCCCAGATCTCGGACCGTGGCTGATGGATGATAACGATGATGGAGATACCCAGTCTTGCGATGGCCTTGAGTGTCCGCATGATTGACGAGGCTGCTGTGGCGTCCAGGCCGCTGGTAGGCTCGTCGAGGAAGATGGCCATGGGTGCGGCGGCCAGCTCCATCCCGATACTTACTCGTTTCCTCTGTCCACCACTGATGACGGGCTTTCCAACACTGCCGACGAGAGAGTCATGCACATGCGACAGTTCCAAGCAGTCGATGACCGACTCGACATGGGCTTCGATATCAGCTTCTTCCCAGCTTCGAGGCAGTCGGATCCTCGCAGAGTGGGCGATGTTCTCGTAGACTGTCAATTCTGGCAACACGATGTCGTCTTGCGGTACATAGCCCGTCATCTTCTTGTACCGCTGCATCTTGCCCGGGACGTTGTTGACTGAAACCATACCGCCGGTGTGCTTTGTCTTCCCCATGAGCACGTTGACAAAGGTCGATTTGCCAGCTCCCGAGCCGCCCATGACGGCAACGAGAGATCCACGGTCGATAGACCCTGTCACGTTTTGGAGGATTGGGTTTTTTACGCCCTTCGGGTGAAAATTGAGGTCCGAGTATCCAAACGAAAGTCCAAAGTTCGTTGCGTCTGTGGCCTTTCGCATCGACTCGACGAATATCCTTAGTTGTGGTGTGAAAGACGAGTCGTCTCGCTCATGGCCTTCATAGATGCTTTGCATATCGAGTGCTGCCTCGAAGCCAGTCCATCCGTCTTGTTGTCCGGGAGTATAAGTCGCGTTCATAGGGACCATCTCCTGGTCTGGCTGCTCGTTTTCGTCTGGAAGGGTCTTATAACCAGTTATAGTGGCCTTTACACCACTCATGCCCCCGTATACCTTCTTTGAGGAGGTAGCATGCGATTTCGACCTCGCTTGAAACCGGTGGCGGATACTCACGAACACAATTCCACCCACGAGCATGACATCGATGAGGAAGAGAAGAAGCAGGGGTACCCAAAAGACTTGCATGAACGAGCCCTCGGGGCATGCACTTCCTATACTACAAGGTGTAGGCGTTGCCGCGCCGGGCTGACAATACGTGCCCGAGGGGCAAATAAATGTCTCCGTGCCGTTTGATGCCGGGGGACAATACCAACCTCGCTGGCAAATCACGGGCTCAAAGGGGCCCATTCCGATGTTCTTGCCCTCGAATTGGCATACCGTGCCGGCTAGCCTCGCCATCTGGCATTCTGCTATGGGAGGGCAGTATTGGGGCAAGGAATTGACGGTGTTGTTTTGGCCTATTCTACATTAGAACGCCCGTGAGGTTTTCACACCTAAACACTTACACAAGAATCCTTCCGGGCAGCCGTCGGATTGCCAGGCTTCGACGTCCTGAATTTGCAACGGGATGGCCCCTGGTCGCCAACAGGGAGCAGCATCTATTGGAGTGTCGTTTCGTGCCAATTGATCGAGGGCTCGGTAGTAGGAGGTCGAGAAGGTCGTGTGGTTTACTCCAGTGCATACTTTCTCCCAAATGGCGAGGTCATTGTTACTTGGCAAGGGTTTCAAGCTACGGCTTCCGGAGTCCCAGATCTGGGACTTGTTGGTGTTGGGACCATTTGAATCGTCGTTAACGGGAAGGTCCACGGCGCCGCTGTCGTGTTGCGCATTGAACCACTTTCCTTGGGTGGTATCATAGACGCCCAAAGTTTGGTTTCCAATGCATTGCCACGCAATCTTCTTGCTTGTCGACTCCGGCTGCTTCTGCAGCGCACAGAGACATGCCTGCGTGTCGAGGAAGACGGGACCGGTTGGTGCGTCTTGTGGGAAGAAAGGGTCCTGGGGAAGATTGGCGGCAGTGAAGCCGTACGTGTCGGCCGACATGCTGCCTAGATGTAGGTCTATATCTCAAAGGCGTTCTGGCAAACGGAGGAGACCGCGGCGTTTTCAAAACTACGGCATCACGGCGCGACTTATACCTGGACGGATGTGAACAGGTAATATAACCACTCCGAGGAGCTCCATAGAAGCTCCATCGTAGGGCTGATCCGGTATAACAAGGCGTATCAAACAGGGGAAAGATGGGCATGAAACGGGGCCCTGCTCTGCGGCCGTACGGAGACTGTCAGCTTTTAGGCGGAGGTCGACAGGGCGAAGAGGGGGGAACTTTGGGATCGGACTCGCCAAATGCGAGAGTTGTGCCAGGATCCGAGATGATCTTCTGGAAATTACGGAGCTCAGCCTTTTGCGTTCCACCCTTTTTACGTGCGTTGGCGCGTTATTACCGGCCGGCGGCGGGCTGTGAGATTGGTGCTACGCCGTAGCTTACGATCTGCGGGTTAGGCACTTTGGTGTTTGCGCTTGAGATCCTTGAACAAAGCTGAAAGATGCGGGAGCAAGCGGCTGTAACTTGTATGGGTATAAAAGTATGTTATATGGGTACTATGCATGCTGTACTAGCTTTATAAGGCAAACAAGATGATGATGGTTGGTGATGATATCCATGCATGTTAAAGTACCACATCTCCCTGCTCTGGACTTCCGACATGGGTGATATTCTTCGACATGTCCAAATTATTTTTCAAGCCTCCCCCCACCAGAACAAAAGGTCTTTTACCTTGTCCAGACAATCCCAACCCGTCGGTGGACGTTATAGAAACAGAATAGCAATTCGACGCCCGATAGCAATGTCACGCTCAACAGCAAAGGGATACCTTCTGACCAAGAACAACCGACAGACCTAATTGTCAAAATCCGTACCTGCGTTCGTGGGCCTCTTCTCAGTCGTCCCGTACGTATTCTTCTCATCCTCTCCGTTGGCAACAGATGACAACGTCAACTCTTCTGACGCTGCCTCCTCCTTCGGCGCATTCCCCTGCGTGCCTATACGCAGGAAGGGCACAAACAGGCACGACACACCCGCCATCCCGACGGACACGAAGAAGGCCATCTGATACGGCACCATGGGGTCAGCACCCTCGGCCTGCGTAGCCTTGACGGAGCTGAACACGGCGGTGGAAATGCCAATCGATATGGTGGACCCCAGACGAATCAGCATGTTGAAGATGCCGCCCGCGAGTGACTGTTGGTGGATAGGCAGCGCCTGCATGACATACATCTGAGGGTGTGTGAGCCTGAGAAAGGGACTTTGGTGATGCGTGAGGCTGCGGGACAAAGGAGACGGACGGTACTTACGTTGGTGACGTTGAAGTGGAAATCTGCCCCGACGACGTTGAGGAGCAGCGACGGGAAGATGAAGGCCCAGTATATCGACGTGGCGGACTGAAGCGCGAGGAGCAGGTTGGCACCGACGTAGCACAGCGCCCCAAAAGCCATGATGACCTTGTTGGGGACCCGGTGTAGGATGGCCGCCGCAACGACATTCCAGATAAGCCCGGCGATGACCTGCGGGAGTAGATGGACCGCGACGTCGAGGGCGTCCTTGTGCTGTACGTTCTGCAGCAGTAGAGCGAGCCAGAAGTTGGAAGAGAAGAAGGCCATCATGCCCAGGATAGTGGTCAGGACGAGCTGTGTAAGTGTTAGTAAGGGGTAAGGGGTGATGGTGGTGAGCAAGGCTTACGAGAGTGAAGGTCTTGTCTTTCCAGATGTGGAGTGGCATGAGAGGGTGTGATACGTAATTCTCCCAGAAGACGAAGGCGACGAGGAGGAAGAAGCCCACGATGATCATTGCGAGGACGTGGGGAGATTTCCATCCGTCAGATGGCCCGAGGCTAGACTTGATGTTAGTGATATGAAACACCACGACAGCTCAAGTGAACATCACCAAGAAGAAGTCAACTTACGTCAAGGCAGCCGTGACCATGCCAACGCCCACAATCGTCAACATAGTCCCCAAGCTATCAAACCGCTCCAGCGCCAACCTCAACCTCACGCCAAACGGCGCCGGCTCAAACGCCTCGACGCCGCCCGGCACGACCCACACGGACGCAACGCCCAGCACGGCCCAGATGATAGCCAAGACGACGAAGCCCGCGCGCCAGTCGGCGATGCGCGTGGCGATACCGCACACAAGACTACCTGCCGCGAAGCCCAGAGGGTTACCCGCGCTGAAGCACGCAAAAGCCCAGTTCTTGCGCCGCGACGGCACCGTATACGCCGCACCTAGGATCCCAATGGCCGGCGGCACCATCATGGCCGACGCGAGGCCTAGCACGCCGCAGAGAATGTCCATCCAGAAGGGGTTCTGCGCGAAGGCGACGATTAGCGCAGCGCCGCTGAAGAATCCCATGCCGGAGAGAAAGACGGCTTTGCGGCCGAGGAGGTCGGCGAGTTGGCCGAGGGCGAGCTGGAAGGCGCCGGCGGTGAGGCTGGGAAACGTGTTAGCTGAGTTGCACATGTCTGCGTATTTGCTTGGGGCTTGCACATTGTCGACACATCGTGAGATGGGGGGGGGGCATGCTGTTTGGGCGGCTTTCTTACCTCACTGCAGCGCTGATCCAAGATATCTCGCTCTGCGTCATGTCGAGATCGCGACCAATAGACGCCGTGACAACGACAGTTGCCCCGACTACGAAGTTATTCGCCGCCAAGGCAAGCGTGGCCATGAAGACAAAGGCAACCTCCTGGAACGTATTCTTGAAGCAAGCCGGCCGCTCGCCGTGCTGGTTCCGCGGCTTGGCCTCGATCTCGTCGCTCAGGGGCCGGGAAGAAGTGGGGGCCGCATCGCCGGCGGCCGGCGCCAAGTCGGAGGACTGTGCCGTCGGAGGCATTGCGGCGCTGCGAGGGGAGGGGAGGGACGGTGCTGGTCAGCGAGGGTTGCCGTGCCTGAGAGGATCTGCGCGCTCTTGCTTGGAGGATGGATTCGGGTTGTAAATATAAGTGTTTTCGTTAGGATGGTGAAATTGAGATCTTGGAAGCAAACGAGATCTCACTTAAGATTCTCGGTGCAGATTTCTAATCGGCCGTGGTCGAGTTTCGGCTTCCGGTGGGAGATATCAGCGGGCCCGTCGTCGGAGATCTGATAGGGGAGATGGAACACAGCCGAGGCGCCGCGACTACCACGGATATATGTACAGGGGGAACAAGGTGCAAGAATTGCGAAACATTGAATCTTCCGACTTGAATATTGTTGCTGGAAAATCTCACCTCAATTGTCCGTCCCTGGGTGAACAGCCATTGCCAGGGTCAACAGGCAAGATGGGGTCCGCAGCGGGGCGCTATCTCGATTATCAATCGCCCCTCTATTGTTCATCAGCAAGCGGGCCCATTCTGACTTGTGCATCATCGCCAACGAACGAAGCACGCAAACCGACGGTCCGCGACAACGAGCCGCAGCTGAAGCAGACGGGATAACATGAAGGTCACAGAAGTGAGATAGAATGGCCTCTCGCCTCGCCCTATCCCAGGGGCACGCGCTGACGAGTGACGCCGCCTCCAGCTCTGGGTCTACCCCATCAAAGCCCTGCGCGGCATCTCCCTCGATGCCGCCAAGCTTGGCCCGCAGGGCATCCAGCACGACCGCCGCTTCATGCTCTGTCGCGTCGACGACGCCGGCGAGCTGACCAAGATCCAGATTGACCGGTATCCGCAGTGCGCGCTCTTCGTGCCGGCCATTGACGTCGTGCGCCAGCGCGTTCTCGTCCGCTACCTCATCACCGCCGACCCAGTCCTCCCCGAGTGCCCCGAGCATCGCGCCGTCCTCGACATCCCCCTCGAGCCAGATCTCGCCGCCCTGCAGCCGGTTCACATCAACCTCCACCAGAGCCTCGTCGCCGCGTATCGCATGGGCGACCCCTACGATGCCTGGTTCTCTGCCTGCTTTGGCTTCGCCACCGCCCTCGTCTTCATCGGCGACGGCCGCCGTCCCGTGCTGGGCAGCTTCTCGCCCAAGCTACCCGCTCCGTCGCCATCGTGGATGACTTCGCTGGCGCGCTACGTCTCCGGCACCGCCACCGCCGACCCCGAAGATGACTGGCTCGCCTTCTCCGACTGCGCGCCCTACCTCGTCACGACAGAGCAGTCCCTCGCGGCCGTCAGCGAGCGCCTAGCCAACGACCCCGAACCCGTGGACATGCGGCGGTTTCGGCCCAACATCGTTGTCGACGGCGAGGCGCGCTGGGCGGAGGACTTCTGGGCAGAGCTGCGCATCGGGACAGGCCACGTGCTGGCGCTCACCAAGATGTGCAACCGATGCGCGTCAGTCAACGTCGACTACGAGACGGGGCGGGTTGCGCGGGGCGAGCGCGGCGCGGTGCTGAAGAAGATGATGTCGGATCGGAGGGTCGACGCGGGGTCGAGGTACTCGCCTGTCTTTGGGAGGTATGGCTTTCTGACGAGCGGCGGCGGCCATGATGGTGATAGTGATGATGATGATGAGGCGGCCGTGGCGGTTGGCGACAGCGTCGCAGTCACACGCAGGGCGGCCGAGAGACCGGTCTGGGACTGGCCGCTGAAGGATCCCAAGGCAGCGCGGTACTATCGCCATCCCGTCTGAGCCGCCCAACTTCCATGCCCCGAAATGCACATCACCTTGATGCCCAATGCAAAGAGGGCCCCGTCGTCCACCACGTGCATAGACTACCTACGTTCCACGCAAGCCCGTCAAAACAACACACACAAGTCGGCCAGATGCCTTCCCGTCAGACTCCCGTCAGGCTCACCACATTACGCTGCCCCATTCTACCCTACTGCCCTGACTTGCTCCCCTTCGCGGCCACGCCGCCGCCGAGGGCGCATCCACAAAATCGGCGGCCGGGGGTCGCAAACTCCAGTCCGGACAACGGATCTTGAGCCCCGGGGTGGGGCGACGCACACGCCCGTTGTCGTGCGCAACGGATGCCCATGTGCGTGTGTGTTGCACAGCGGCTGCGGGTAAGTGGGAGTACCGCGGACGCGGACCAAGCGATTGCGCGAATCTATGTGTGACGGGACGCGACGAATAGCGGGAGGGGAGAAGGCTCGCTCGCGTGGAGGGGGAAGCTTCTCTTGGAAGGAGGCCGTAAGCAGGGTGGCATGGCATCTACAAGTACCACCTATACAAATCGGGAGACTGTACAACAGAAGCCACTAAATCTGTCCGCTCAGTATTCTACGATGCCGTACTTTGCAGTCCAGGCTGACAGGATCATTCGTATATTCCACATGTCTCACTTCCCATTCCGCGTCTCCCATCCGGGCCGGGACAGGGGTCTCTGACTCGCCGCCATCCCGGGCTTGTGTCCCCAGCCAAAACGTGTAGAAGCCGCCCGGACGTTGCTTCTAGAAGGTTTCCATTTTCCCCGGGGCTTCTTCGTGTGTCACCCGTCCCGTCCCCCCGCGGCCCTTGTCAGGACGAGGCGAGAAAAGAACCCAAGCCATAAAAACAAAACTGTTGGTGTAAGCCCCAAGTGCGGCAGAGAGCGGCCAATCAGCCTTGTCGGTTTCCCGAGGCTGGGAGATGGGAGGAGGGCAGATGAGACGCGAGAGTGAGAGAGTGAGGACGGCATGAGAAGGTTTTCGGCCCTGGTAGGAGGGTGAAATTGCATGCAGGCTGGGAGGAGTCAAGGCGTTGATGATCTCGGCTGGGGGTTTTCTGTTTCCGCTGACGAAGTCATCACGGGCCTGTTGCTGTCACTTGTAACCAGTGAGACGGGGCTGACGACGACATGTTCATCAACTAGAAGTTATGGGAATTGAAGTGCCTTGTTTTAGAACTTTTCAACGCATGAAGTAGGGCATGATGGAACAAGTGGATGTTGTGACGGATTTTGTGAAATTGCATGCTATTCTGCGCCCCAAGACTCTATTTTGAATTCCCCATGTACGCTGATTGAAAGAAAATGCATGCTAAACATGCCCGATGTACCGTGCCCAAATTAACCGCCTCCAGCAAATAAATCTAATCCCGTTTCCAATGGCAGACCCCCGTGATAACACCGCCAGCCCCCTTTTTTTTCGCTCCCCTCGCGTTTGCTGGGCCCGGGCCCAAGGAGGGAAACAATCGAACTGTCTATTCCAGCGCCTGCTGACCCCGTTTTCCGCCGTTCCTCCAGATACAGTACATACTAGCGCCGTGAATTGATTGCCGAACGAGATGATGTGACATAAAAACAATGAACGAAAAAGGGAAGAGATGAGATGCCGTTTTTGTCTTCCGTGTCGTTGGCATTTTCGAGACCATGGTTTTGGTGGGGGGAGGGGCCGGGGAAGGGTATTGGTTGAGCAAAACAACACCAGTCCTTTCATGGATGTTGCTGCATCGTACTGAAACGCACCCAAACAGAAGAGATCAGAAAAAGAAAAAGCATCAGACAAAGAATAAGGAAAGAAGAGGGGAAGGAGAAAATGTCAGACCGGTGACAAGGAGAAGCGAAGCAATCCCTGGTCCTGGCTTCGATGTAGATGCAACTGCAGCGATGGATGATGGAACAGGCGACGGGAGGAACTCCGATGGAAAGCTCCAGCTCCCAGCACCAGCTCCGGCTCAAGGCCCAGTTCCAAATAATTGTCTGATGAAGGCGTCTCATCATGATGAACTGAATTGTGTGGATGCTGCCGGAGGAAGAAGAACCAGGGCCCCCTGAAAAGACCGCTAAGGTACCGGGGGCCCGCTACCGGGGGGCCGTCAGTGGTGGGGAGCTGCACCGTGCCGAGAAGGGCTGAGCCTCCATCCCACGTGGAACGTGCAGGACGCACTGCACCGCTGGGAAAGCACAGAGTGTAAGTCGTCCATGTGTCGTGTCACCCAGTCCACAGTATTACCACAGCATTCCTGTAATCCGAGCCACCGATGTCGTCAAGGAAATGCACACCCCTCCCTTTGGGGAGTATCTCTGGCTCTGCTCCGCCTGCGCCGACAAGATGCAGCAGGTAGAAATGTGATGCGTGGCATGGTCGCCGGCGAATGCAAATGGCTGCCGTCGAGGCCCAAAAGGTCACCGAAAGGGCCATCCATGGTGACCCGGTACATGAGGTGTAAGCAAAGGCGAGGCGAGGCGAGGCTAGACGAGACGAGACAAGGCGAGACACACGGCAACGGTATGGCGCCAAAAACAATCAAAGCTTGGGTGCGATGCGACCGAGACCAAGACGACCTCAGTCAGGCCATGTCCACTCGCGTGTTGCTGAGAACAGCCCCGGCCCCCCCGTCCAGGCACCGGGCACCAGGCACCGAGCACCGGACACACACAGATTCTCAACATCTTCGTCCGTGTGAGTCTGAGTCTGAGTCTGAGTGTGCGTCCGGGCCCGGCAACCCCGAATGGGGTTTCTCAGGCCGCCTGCGTGCAAGGTCGGCAGAGGTGAAGTTTGCAGTAGGTGCACTCGAAGATCATCCAGTGAGGTCCGGAGCGGCAATGCTGGCAGAGCCACTGGACCAAGGTACTATCCGACTTGATCATGGTGAACGAGTGTGAACACGCATTGGCCATGGCGACGGTGGTGGGTGGTGGTAGGAGTAGTGGTAGTGGTGGTGGTGGTGGTGGTGGTGGTTGGTGATGGAGCGTGTTGGTCGTAGTGGCGTACTTGCAGGACTTGGCCCGATTGGATGAATTGGCTTCTGTGGGAGGACAAGAGTTAGCCTTGCATTTGCATAAAATATGGCAATTGGCAAATGCCAAGTTCATGAGGTTAGGAGGAGAGAACAAAGGGGGAACATGAATCCCAGAAGGGATAATGTTTGGTCGTGTTGGTTGAGTTAAGAGAAGTGCCTACCGGTGGAGATGGATGGGTGGGTGGTTGGTTGGGTGGATTGTTGTAAGTCAATGTGGTGTTGGCGATGTGACACGGAGTCAAGTGGTATTGTGTTGAAGGCAGGTGAGCTGAGTTGGACTGAGATGGTTGAAGAGTTGATTGAGAACGATGAGTGCCCGAGAAAAAGAAGCAGAGGCCCAGCCCAGCCTTATATGCTCGAGAAGAAGTGAGTAACGGTGAATTGATCTCGTTGGAAAACCGTCGTTTGCGAGCCGCGAGCCGAGAACAGTGATGCACCAGCAACAAACGAGGGATCCGCAAGTCACGGACGGGGACGCTGGGGCCGGGAGCGAGGCTTGCTTGCAACGAACGAGGAACAGCCGAAACGAAGGAAGAATCCAATAACGGCAGTGCCAACGGAGACGAGAAAGACAACAACAACAACGACCCGTAGGGCGGCGGCGGTGGTCGAGGTGGTGGAGGAGGAGGGTGCTTGGGTAAAACAGCACAGCGGGTACTATGTAAACAGCAAGGAACAAGGAGGATAAGGCGGGAGCGAGCAACGGAGCAGATTACTTGGTCGAGGGTCGGACGGAAGGCGGAAGACAAGGCGAGAGGAGAGGAGAAGGCGATGGTGATGGTGAGGTGTGTCGTGTCGTGGTGGTGACTTTGTACTTGTATTCGTTCGTAACAGTAACCGCAAACCGCAGGCTCGGGGAAGCTGGCGATGATGTACTGTACTATAACCCC